>JAMPIV010014364.1:245000-446273 GCA_024509875.1 Oreohelix idahoensis | reverse complement strand
AATCTGCGCAAGTAGATTGTGTATTCCCAAAAATTTGGGGTAAGTTGTGAACATTTCTATTACAAACGTGAATTTTAACATGTTTTTCCATCTAAGTGGATATATATGAGGCTGGCAACCTTCAACATATGAAAAATAGTATATCATGAACCACTACAGCAAAAGCTGTAAAAAAAATAAAAAGAGGAAAGATTGTTTCTGACTTAGTCGTGCGGGAAACCCGACAGCAGAGCGACTCCGACTCACGACTGGAGCAGTGATGAGTGATCAATGTAACATATTAATCCCTTGTGAAGATTTATGTACTTTTTAAAATTGTAATTCATGCAAATCATTATTTCACGCACCTCCATACGCAATTTCCTAGTTTAACTCCCAGAAGGATATGGGTGAATTTTTCATCATATTCACCTGAGTTTACACTGTGTGCTCGAGAAAATTAATTCTTCTGAAGAGGTTCACAATGATGGGTGGAGCGTAATTGGACAATGGGCTGTAGTATGTTGCGGCGAACAAATGTACTCAGGCAGGCATTTGTTTCCTTTCAGTTGTCCTAAAATTCGTGGTTACAAGCCTTCAAACGATGTATGGTACTAACGACGCCGCTAGTGTGAGAGAAAAGCTTCCTACCATAACCGCCTACAGTGGAAGAGAGTGTGGAGAAGTCTTTGATGAACCACAGCTAGCATTACTCACGTCATACAAGCTAAGTGTTAACTAAAAAGGCACCAGCAAAAAGGAACATTTCAGTTTAAACTTCAAGTATAAAAGTTAATTTCCCACACCTAAGCGTCGTCAATGATATGAGAACTTTAAGTATCCTATCAAAATTCCACTAATCTTTCCATATTTATTTTAACATCTGATTAAAGACTATCTCACTATTAAAAATGTGTTATACCATATTGTTCTAAAACTAAACAATAATAGTTTGATTCAGTTATAGATGTAAGAAAGCAAAAGTATGAGCCAGAATAATTAATATTTCTTAAAAATATAAATACTTAGACCTAAACTTAAGAAAAAAAAAAGCTTAATAAAAAAAAAAGAGGGATTCTCGTTGGAATACACCAACTGGGGTCTTGAACGGGCTAAACCATTTGCTTAAAATCCATCAGCAAAAGGCGACGGGACCAGATTATTAAGTTAACGCAATATTTGCTCAGCCTCTAATGCAGCTTTTGTTCTTGACTTCTGGGAATATCTGTGTGAAATCATCCCTTAAGGGTAGGAAGTGTCATTAATCTTATATATTCATCTCTGCCCAGAGTAATCTTGGCGCGCATGTACATACCTTCGAAGATAATAGTAGATAGCGCTATTGAGTAGTTTTGGACACTGTTCTGGACCACTACTAGTGAAAGAGGGGCTAGCGAAGCAGGGGAGGCATTATCCGGGAACACTTTTCTACCTATGTAATATATATATATATAGTAGTTATTAAATAAGAAATATATATATATAATATATATATTGAATTATATTATGTTTATTAGTATTTATTTTTTTATATTATACTATTTTATTTATATATATATATATATATATATACCTATATTAGTGACTTCTAAATACAATATCTAAATTAGTTATATAACAATATAGGGCATAAAGGCAAAGATAAGAAAGTACAAAAGAATTTTCTGCTAGAACGGATTGGTATCGCCTACGCCTTCAGATTATTATTTGCTAACGAATAGCCGAACAAAACGGGTACCCAATTTTTCAAAATCGTCCTTGACATAAACAACCACTTTTTCTAGTTTCTAAGAAAATATTTGCCTAAAATGCATTTTTGAACGAGGCTAGGGGCAAGGATAGATGAAATGCTAATTCGTTTCGCATTGGTTCTCTAACTCTACAACCAACTTGCACGCTTTGCCTTAGGGGTTTCCCCAAATACAATGAAAAAGTTAGAATTGTGGACACTACGGTCATGGAAACATGTTTAAGCACTCTTATTATGAATGACCCAAAGCTCTCGTAATTATCTCGTAAGTACATGAGAAAAGAAGTGAACAGAGGTAGTATTTTAAAAATAAACAACTAACATAGAAAAAAAAGATAGAATTTTGAACCAAACCACATAGCCCCTTAAAAAATTGTATATAGGTCGTGTACCTGAAGACTAAGCTGACCAAGAATATGTTATTAGTTATATAAATAGACCCTTAACTAATCAACTATTGATAAAACCATACATAAGAGATCAGAGATACTATCAGGTCAAGTCATATCTGCTTAGATTGGGTCGCATATTTTGGGGGGGAAAAAAGTAGGTGACAGATAGGCTAGGATCGTACAGTGAAACTGATTGGGGGGGTGGGCATTTGAAGTGAGACTAACTATTCTTGGCTGACCCTTGAATAAACATAAATAGCCCAAGTAACGTAGGAAAAGTTTGAATGATATTTTTTTTGAAAAGAGTGTTTACACTGTAAAATTAATAGAGATTGGCTAACTGAATCGATATTGTCAGAATAAAGCGTTAGGGGGACGCCCATTTCCAGAAAATTTTCAACAGTGATAGATGTGAGAACAGGCTGTGCTTTAAAATACAAGTTCTAAAGCAAGCACCTGGGCAATAAAACAGATCGAAAACTGTGTCAGTCGTCGTCTCTGTTAATATTTCATTGAAAATTGTGTTAAGATTGACATTTATTAACCTGTATTTTTATATAAAAATTGAATGTGAATAATAATATATGTCTGGACATGAGTGGGTCTATAGCGAACATGAGGCAAAGCCTAAAGATTGATCCACCATGGGATAGACTGTCAGAGAGGTGTAAAACTACAAGAATATGTATGATTGTCATAAGGGAGCATAACACCTATCCTATTATATATGGAAGAGATTACAGCTGGAATTGCAGTGGGCGTTTGTAACTATTAGGGAAAGGCATACTGGTGTAACATTGTCACATCAAAAAGAAAATGGTGGCATAGGTTTGTATAAGGATATGATCCTTTTGGTTTGTTTTGTAAAGTACATGTCCTTAACTGTGGACTATTAGTGTATGCTAGATATTACGAAGGATGCATACCTTCACATTTCAGAGGTCCTGGGTACTGACGTTAATGTGGTACCAAACGCTTGAAAACTGATTGATTCAGGACTCTGCCTGTTTACTGCGAGCCCATGCTAGTGGCCATTGCCTATCAAACAGGGAACAGATTGTCAAGCGAGCAGAGGAAAGGTTCAACCTATATTCTACGGCCAAGTTAAGTTCTCGTTCGGCTCCTGAAAGCTCAACTACAGAACTTTAAAAAGAACGATCTAATGACAGTGAATAAAACTGGGACAAATATTAAATAGTTCCACAAGTGACAAAATAGAAACAAACATGACAAAAAGGAAATGATTTACAACAACAACCTAGTAGTCCTACCAGTATTACCTTAATGTAGGAGAACATTACAGACGTATATTAGAAAAATTATTATATATATGGACAAAGGATCTATTGTGCTATTTGACTGATGTAAATGATTATTTTGATTTCACTTTTAAAATTGTCAGTCCTGATTACAAATAAATTTGAATCAGGATAATAAAACTGTAAAAATCATATTACACAAAATTCTTCAACCACAGTCTTAAATAAGATAGCCTTTTTAGAGTGTCGTTTGTATGTTATTGTGGTAGTACTGTGTGCTGTTGTGAATAATAAACTATCTGTTTGTATGTTTGTTGATTATTGTACATTACTCTCTACATTCATAACCCTAGACACAACACGAAGTCATTTAATATACTAATATAAATACATTTTGAATGAGATAAAAAGGTGGTAGTGGAAAGGTACCCTGAAAAGTTCACAATATTATTGGGTATATTCAGGGACCTTCATAGCTAATCTCATTTACTACAAATATAATTATACCTACAACAATTCATAACATCAAATCCACCACATATATTGGGGTCTCACTCCTCGGGATTGAATTTCTTATAACACCAGCTATATTGGGTAGTTTGATTCTGGGATTCTAAATTCTTAAAATATTATCAAGTATATTAGGAATATCAGATAGTATAAAACTAAAAGCATTCCTTTTGGAGAAATTGAATAGTAGTTGAGCTATCAGTGCCTGTGGTTGTTCTTGGTTATCATTAGAAATTATTAGCCATAATTAGAGATTTGTATAGTTGGAAATTTTAAAGGTTACATAGTACAAAATGGCTGATCTGGCAAAGTTTCGATCTGCTGCTGTGCAGACTGCTAAAGAAATGAATATGGAGGGTCAAGCTTTGATCCAATATGTAACTTCAGAATGCGACAAGTATCTTGAAAGGGAGTATACGCAGTTAGCTGAAGAGACGAGGTTACAAATTGGGGCTGACAAAGAAACTTAAGAGGTTAAAATTGAGGCTGACAAAGAAAGCTAGGGCATTGGGGGCAGAAGGCTTAAGAGGAATTAGGCTGCAGAAAGAGAAGAAAAAAATGGACCTGAGATTAAGACTGCAGAAGGAAAAAAGGCAGAAGAAAAGATTTCGCTTGCAGAAAAAGAAAGAGAGGAAAAGAGATTAGCTGCAGAAAGAGAAGCAGAAAAGAAAAAAAAAAGAGATTAGCTGCAGAAAAGGGAAGCAGAAAAACGAGGAAAAGAGGATTAAAAAAAGAGCTAGCAAAGAGAAAAAGAGATTAGCTGCAGGAAAAGGAGCCGAGGCGTAGGTTACAACAGCTCTGGCAGAAAAGATACAGAGGATCAAACCCGGGCGAAAGAGATTTTTCGCAGAAAGGGATTTTGGACTGGAAAGGAGGAAAAGAGATTAGCTGCGAAAGAGACTGGCGGCTCCTGAGGACGATTGGCTGCAGAAAGAGGTACCGAGAGATAATCGGCGGGTATTGGCCAGCCTGAAAGGCGAGGGGACAAGAAAAAGAAATGCAGAGGGAAGGAAAGAGACGGACTAAAAATCAATGTCAGGGAAGGCATAAAATAATAACCTGAGAGGGAGAAGAGGTATTAGCAGGGCGTAGGGAGCACGAGCTAAAAACTAAAAAGTTGGAATTTCAAGGGCATGCTCCTGAAAATGGTGCCAGCCCCTTTTACCTCAGATGCCACTGCCAGTCAGGGAGCCTCAACCTCAGCTATGGGTTTTCATGTAGATCATTTTGTTGAGAAAGACGATGACATCGAAGGGTACTTAAGTAGATTTGAACTTTTAGCTACTACTTATGGGTTAGAGAGAGAGAAGTGGAGCCTCAAGTTATCCCAAGGGCTTAGAGGAAAGGCTTATGAAGTTTTTGCCAAGATGAGCGGGGATGACCAAGACAATTATGACATGCTAAAGCAGGCTCTTTTATTAAGATACGAAAAGAACGGAGAATTTTATAGAAAAAAAATTTAGGAATGCCAAACTACTGTCGGGTGAGACTTATCACCAGTTCTCTGCACGGTTAGAGACCTACTTGGAGAAATGGACTGCTCTGGGGAAAACCCAAGATCTTAAGGAGATGATCCTTATTGAGCAGCTAAGAGAGTCCATGGCTCCAGACCTGAGAAAGTTTCTCATGGAACAAGGTGCAGAGAGGCTGGGTGAGTTACTCAATGTCGCTGAGAGGTATCAGGCAGCCCAAGCAGAGGTAGTTGGTAATAAAAAGAAACAGGTAGACAATTTTAAGGCACCTCAAAACTTTAATAAGTTTGACCATAGAGACCAGAACAAAGGTAAGCAATATTTTGATAGGCCACGCAATGACTATAAACATAAAACCTCACAATTCAATGAAAGGAAAAATGATGAAAGAAAACCTTTTAACCAAGGAAGGAAGTATTGTAGCCGGTGTAGGATGGGCAACATAACACTGAAAATTGTGGAAAGAGACCTGTGTATATGGCCACGCTTAAGGTCAGGTCGACTCCTAAACAAGAGGAGGAACCACCAAAAATTATGTCTCGTAACGAGTGTAGGAAGGCACAGGTTAAAGATAGATCACTGAAGCCGTGTTTTGACAAACTCCAAAAACTCCATACCCCTCCTAGAAAAGGAGAATTCTATTTGGATGATGGAGTGCTTTACAGGACGGATAAAGCAGGATCATACGGGTGTGGACAGTTGGTAGTGCCCTCGAAATATAAGGAACGAGTTATGAGACAAACACATGTTCAAGACGGTGGACACCTGAGGATGGGTCGCACCTGTTCAAGGACATCTATGTCTTATTACTGGCCAGGAGTGGTTGAAGACATAAAAAAATTTGTCGAGGCCTGCGACCAGTGCAATAAGAAAAATTCCACAGGGTGGAAAAATAATAACCAAATGCGAGAGAAGCATTATGGAAAACCTGGGCCAGAAAATAAAGAGGGAACACCCACACGTGGAAAAATGAATCAGGACCTAGACACGCCACGGGGCAAACTTAGGCCTGGAAAGAAAAATAAAATTAATAATGTAGACAAAGTGGAATGGGAACCCCATTTTCACAGACAGTCTTCACTTGGATGTTTTACTATGGCCACTATGCAGCGAGTACAAAGAGATGTCTTACCCCAGAATAAACCGAAAATCCCTCAGTCGGACTTATGTGAACTGGAGGAAGATAAAAGAGAGAGAAGACCTCTCACAAGGAATTTAAAGTGGGATGAAAACCCCAAGAAAAAAATTGGTAGCGGTCGATTTGTGAATGATGATTCTAGGAAGAAAAATCATCACTATAATGCTTCCAATGGAAGAGACCATACCGGTGCCTGGAACAATAGGTCAACAAATTTAAAAGTCCATATGTAACATTGTTAAGGACCTGGACCGATGAAAAGGCAGAAGAAAATATTACCTCATCATATCAATATGTGAACGAGCTGACCACTCGTCTTAAAACTGGCTGGAAACTTGCCAATGAAAATTTGAGACAAGCCAGGAAAAAGCATGCTGCCTATTACAATAAGAAAGCGAAGGATCGAGAATTAGCTGTGGGAGAGAAGGTGCTCCTTCTACTGCCCGGCAGCCAGAATAAATTGCAAATTGGATGGCAAGGTCCATATACAGTTCTAGAGAAGGTGTCTAGAACAAATTATAAGATAGATAAGAAAGAGAAAGAGAAAATCTATCATGTGAATCTCCTGAAGAAATATCTGGACAGAGAAAACCAGGAAGAGACACATCTACTGACCTTGTCTGTTGCAATGGAGATGAAAAAGGAACCACTCACTTCTCATGAATATCCTTTACATCCCTGTGAAACCGCTGCACAGGTAAAAATCAGCACACACTTAACGGAAAATCAGAGGGAGAGGTTCAACAGGTTCTGAATAATCATACAGATGTGTTAACGGACCGTCCGGGGCATACAAATTTATTTGAGTATGATATGAAACTCATAGACCCAACACCAATCTGTACGAGAGCCTATTCGACTCCGTTCGCTAAGGAAAAAGCTTTAATGGAGGAGATAGATTATCTGTTGAGAGAAGGGATTATCTCGCACAGTGAATCTTCTTACAGCTCCAGTGTGGTTCTGTTGAGAAAACCCTCTGGAGAACACAGGCTGTGTATATATTACAGGAAACTGAATGCTGTCACAGAAGGTCAGGTGGATCCATTACCTGATACAAATCAGCTGTTTGCCAGGCTGAATAGAGCTAAATATTTCTCTAAAGTGGATCTGAGCAAAGGCTACTATCAGATTCCAGTAAAGCCGGAAGTCAAACCTTATTTAGCCTTTAGCACCTCGGAAGGACATTATGAATTTAATATGTTGCCATTCGGGCTGAAAAAATGCACCGAGTGTGTTTTCGAGGATGATGAGAAAGTTACTGGATCCCCTGAAGAATCCATGCATCACCAACTTCATGGATGATATTCTCATAGCAACAGAAACCTTTGAGGAACACATTAACTCCCCGAATATGTTGTTTTGATCGACTGAGAGAGACCAATGTGACAGCTAGACCGACGAAATGCTGTGTTGGATGTAAAGAGCTAGAATTCTTGGGACCACACAGTACATCAGGGAAACATGACCCCTGACCCCAAGAACCTGGAGAAGTTAAAAAAAAGCACCAAGACCACAAACAAAAAAAAGATGTGCGATCTTTTGTCTCATTATGTGGTTTTTACCAAAAGTAATATTAAAAACTTTAACTCCATATGTGCTCCATTGACTGATTTAACGCGCAAAGGAAATCCTGATAGAATTATTTGGACAGCACAATGTGAATTAGCATTACCAAGAATTGAAAGAAAAAAATCTCACAAGCAGGCCTATTTTGAAATTACCTGACTTGAATCAAGAATTCATAGTGAGAACGGATGCTAGTAATATCGGTTTGGGTGTAGCTCTATTACAACGGTCAAATTCACTTGATGGGGAATTAACCCCAGTAGCTTATGCTAGCCGTAAGTTTGAACACAGCAGAACAAAAATAATCAACAAGTGAAAAAGAATGTCTGGCAGTCATATGGGCTATAAAAAAGTTCCAGATTTTATCTTTATGGAAAATCATTTAAGATCCAGACAGATCATAAACCACTCGTGTGTCTGTCACAAGCAAGGCATGAAAATGCTAGATTATTTACGCTGGTCTTTTCTCTTACAACCATTCCAGTTTACCATAGAGTACATTCCCGGAAAAACTAATGTGGGAGCTGATTTTTTTTAGCAGACATCCGTACGACGAACATCAGAGTAGTCACCAGGCATAGATAGTAAATTTATCTATGTGTATTTAGAAGTAGGAACTGACATATGATCGTCTGTTCTAAAGGGGGGGAGATGTGTAGTGACTTCTAAATCATCATGTGACGTATTCTTTCCAGAACGTTGTCTCCATTACAGCTGCTCTGAACGCATCACGATTCTGGGCAAGTCGACCTGCATCAGCCAAAGACAAGTTCAGCCCCCCTGTGAAGTCCTGGCTCCACCTTCGACTAGGTCGACCCCTTCCCCTTTTTCCAGGGACCATGCCTTCCATCACTGTTTTTTCCAGGCTATTATGTCTTTTTATGTGACCGAAAAATTTCAGCTTCCTTATTGCGATGGTATTTAGGAGCCAATGTTCCTGTACGTTTAGTGAGTGCAGTACTTCTCTGTTGGTCTTTTTTTCTGTCCAGGGTATTCTCAACATCCTTCTGTAGCATTTCATTTCGAATGATGTAATCTTTTTTGCAAACTGTTTTATTGAGTGTCCAAGTCTCGCAGCCGTATTGTTGCCACTTCTAAATACAATATCTAAATTAGTATATAACAATATAGGGCATAAAGGCAAAGATAAGAAAGTACAAAAGAATTTTCTGCTAGAACGGTTGGTATCGCCTACGCCTTCAGATTATTATTTGCTAACGAATAGCCGAACAAAACGGTACCCAATTTTTCAAATTCGTCCTTGACATAAACAACAACTTTTCATAGTTCTAAGAAAATATTTGCCTAAAATGCATTGTGGAACGAGGAGGGGCAAGGATAGATGAAATGCTAATTCGTTTCGCATTGGTTCTAACTCTACAACCAACTTGCACGCTTTGCCTTAGGGGTTTCCCCAAATACAATGAAAAAGTTAGAATTGTGGACATTACGGTCATGGAAACTTGTTAAGCTCTTACTATGAATGACCTAAGCTCTCGTAATTATCTCGTAAGTACATGAGAAAAGAAGTGAACAGGAGGTAGTTTAAAAATAAACAACTAACATAGAAAAAAAGATAGAATTTTTGAACCAAACCACATAACCCCTTAAAAATCGCAGATTCGTGTACCTGAAGACTTGCTGACCAAGAATATGTTATTAGTTATATATAAATAGTCCCTTAACTAATTAAATATTGATAAAACAATACACAGAGATCAGAGATACTGTCAGGTCAAGTCATATCTGCTTAGATTGGATCGCATATTTTTTGGGAAAAAAGTAGGTGACAGATAGGCTGGGATGGTACAGTGAATCTGATTGGGGGCATTTGAAGTGAGACGAAATATTATTGGCTGACCTTTGAATAAACATAAATAACCTAGTAACGTAGGAAAGGTTTGAATGATTTTTTTTGAAAAGACTGTTTACACTGTAAAATTAATAGAGATTGGCTAACTGAATCGATATTGTCAGAATAAGCGTTAGGGGGACGCCATTTCCAGAAAATTTTCAACAGTGATATATGAGAACAGGCTGTGCTTTAAAATACAAGTTCTAAGCAGCCTGGGCAATAAAACAGATCGAAACTGTGTCAGTCATCGTCTCTGTGTATATTTCATTGAAAATTGTGGTAAGATTGACATTTATTAATCTGTATTTTATATAAACATTGAAAGTAAAATATTAATCTATGTCTGGACATGAGTGGGTCTATAGCGAACATGAGGCAAAGCCTAAAGATTGATCCACCATGGGATAGACTGTCAGAGAGGTGTAAAACTACAAGAATATGTATGATTGTCATAAAGGAGCATAACACCTATCCTATTATATGGAAGAGATTACAGCTGGAATTGCAGTGGCTTTGTAACTATTAGGGAAAGGAATACTGGTGTACATTGTCACATCAAAAGAAAATGGTGGCATAGGTTTGTATAAGGATATGATCCTTTTGGTTTGTTTGTAATGTACATGTCCTTAACTGTGGACTATTAGTGTATGCTAGATATTACGAAGGATGCATACCTTCACATTTCAGAGGTCCTGGGTACTGACGTTAATGTGGTACCAAACGCTTGAAAACTGATTGATTCAGGACTCTGCCTGTTTACTGCGAGCCCATGCTAGTGGCCATTGCCTATCAAACAGGGAACAGATTGTCAAGCGAGCAGAGGAAAGGTTCAACCTATATTCTACGGCCAAGTTAAGTTCTCGTTCGGCACCTGAAAGCTCAACTACAGAACTTTAAAAGAACGATCTAATGACAGTGAATAAAACTGGGACAAATATTAAATAGTTCCACAAGTGACAAAATAGAAACAAACATGACAAAAAGGAAATGATTTACAACAACAACCTAGTAGTCCTACCAGTATTACCTTAAAGTAGGAGAACACTAAAGACGTATATTAGGAAAATATTATATATATGGACAAAGGATCTATTGTGCTATTTGACTGATGTAAATGATTATTTTGATTTCACTTTTAAATTGTCAGTCCTGATTACAAATAAATTTGAATCAGGATAATAAAACTGTAAAAAAATCATAATTACACAAAATTCAACCACAGTCTTAAATAAGATAGCCTTTTAGAGTGTCGTTTGTATGTTATTGTGGTAGTACTGTGTGCTGTTGTGAATAATAAACTATCTGTTTGTATGTTTGTTGATTATTGTACATTACTCTCTACATTCATAACCCTAGACACAACACGAAGTCATTTAATATACTAATATAAATACATTTTGAATGAGATAAAAAGGTGGTAGTGGAAAGGTACCCTGAAAAGTTCACAATATTATTGGGTATATTCAGGGACCTTCATAGCTAATCTCATTTAATACAAATATAATAATACCTACAACAATTCATAACATCAAATCCACCACAATAGATATATATATATATATATATATATATATATATATATATATATATATATATATATATATATATATATATATATATATATATAGATATATATATATATATATATATAATATATATATGTATATATATGTATATATATATATATATATATATATATATATATATATATATATATATATATATATATATATATATATATATATATATATATATATATATATATATATATATATATATATATATATAAAAATCTGTCAGCACTCGCCCGCTCACCCACCTATTTACTTGTTTTCCCACCGGCCTGTCAGTCTGTTCCTTCAAACTATCCTGATTGACGTTTTCAATGATCCGACAGCTCCGGCAAACTGGGTCTTGTGTTCTCACTACCCGTTTCAAGCCGGCTTTTTTTTCTTCCGAGTGTTGAAAGCATGTATAACTCAACAACGTACATTAATGTCGTGACATCCCATTCTTCAAGGTAAGCAGAAATGTAGGGCGTAAGACCTGGCGATAGAGGGCGGGCTATCTGTCGAGTCTTCAAAACTCAATAAAGAGAATGTAAGCAGACGGACACTAGTGTGTGTATGTGTGTGATGTGTGTGCGCGCGCGCGCGTCGGTGTGCGTGTGTGTGTTCATGAGTCACATAACTTTTAAACAAGAACTCTCTTAACTCTCTCAAGCAGTAAGACGAGACAACTAAACAACTGATGAATACAGTGAACAATAATAAGCAGTTGCGGATCGTTCATTTTGATGTGTGTGATCTCCGCACGTGAAATAATATGTGTGATGTGTAGTGATCCAGTGAACAGATTTGGGTGAACTGGATAAGTAGACAAGTAAACCATGTGAGGTGACTACAGGGTGATCGAAAAGGCCTTCCATATTTTTTGTTTTTAATGTTTGGTTCCAACGGTTGTTACAGCCGGGAGATGTAGTGGAGATACGCCACCGCTGCAGATAAATGCTTCTACGGCACGCGTCTCTAACATTTCTATGTTTTTCTGGTCAATTTTAATGCGCTGTTTTCAAATCTGCAAACCGTTTTTCTCTATCAGGTCGGGATCTCTAGAAATACGCAATTGAATTTTTTAAGAACGCATACAGTATTACATCATTCGTACAAGAAGTATAACAGTTATGTAGGCTTGAATTTCTTTGCAGTCGACTTTCGTTGGTGAATGGCATGTGGTACATAGCGATGAAGCATCCAACAATAATCGGCAAGCATGGTCACACTCCGCCGTCCTTGATAACGTGACTCCATTACAGCGATATCTTGATGGAATCGTTCTCCATGTTCATCGCTGACTTCGCCAAGGTTGTCAGGGAAAAAGTCAAGATGCGAATCGAGCAAATGGATTTTGAGGGACATGTTACAGCCCATAATTCTGTATGCATCTATGCACTGCTTAACAATATGCACACATAGTCGACAGATTTGTGATTTCCCAGAAAGTTATCGACGATCGATTTGCTCGTTTTAATCTAACGCTTTTACGAAATTCTTCATGAGCCCCAACTTTATATGTAACGGTGGTAAAATGATGCTGTCTTTGTTAACTAATGGCTCATGTATTACATTTTTATGCCCGAGCTGCATACGATCCCTGATAGGCCACACCTTTCTTGCATAATGTTCCTGTCGGTTGTGGCTGTCCCATTCACATAGGAAGCAACAAAATTTAGTATACCCAGTCTGCATGCCCGTGAGAATTGCAATGACCTTTAGGTCTCCACAAATCCGCCATTGGTAGTCATTGTACTTTATTTTTGCAAAAAGTATAGCCATATTGTCATAAGTTTCTTTCATATGAACAGAGTAGGCGACTGGAATTGATGAAAATAAATTTCCGTTATGCAATAACACGGCTTTTAGACTAGTCTTGGAAGAGTCGATGAAAAGTCGTCATTCGTTGACTATGTGCTCATGACCGAGGTGCACCATTAGACCGTTTACATCTTTGCAATAGCAAATGTCATCATCCATATATTGAACAAGTTCTCTGTGTCTATGACGAAATTTAGATATCGGAGTATTGGGCGCTAAAAGATTCCATTCTTTGAGTCGCGAATCGAGTAATTCCGCTTGTCCTTTGGTAAGAGCGAGATCACGTATTAGATCTGAAAGTTCTGAATGGTTAATTAAGTGAACACCATCATTCACCGGTATATAATCCGAGTCAGAATTAGTTTCTAAAGCAGGTAGACTATCACTTTCTGATGGTTCATTCACGTCCAACGGATATTGTTCTGGTGGAACTGGGATCGGACACGTGATTGGATCATGAGGCACTGGTTTCGAAACCGATTCAATATTTGGATAAACCACAGACTTTCTAGTTTTAAAAGTGAAACCAAGGATATTTGTCAAGCAGAAGTAACCATCACTAGCCTGATTTGTCGGTTCACGCTATATTACTTGCACTCCAAAAGGCATCGACTTATGCTTCGGCTATTTTTGTAACCAACCTGCCAATGTATTTGCACAAGTCGAACAAACTAACTGCATTTGGCTTCCAAGATTTATTTGCATCATCAACTTTCAAATCGAAATATAAGTTTGCATATGCTTTGCTTTAGGTAATGGTGTTAAAGTTTTTTGGGGATGGTGAACACGATTGGTAAAATATCCGCACACGTAACAGAACAGATCAGCTGTGATTTTACAACTTTCTAGAAATATTTCGCTCAGAATTATTTAAAATACAGTAACTATTTGAAAAATAGCGTAACATATGTCATGCATCTTTTAGGGATGCATATATAAAAAGTAGAATTATTTTTGCATTTTTATTAATTTTTTAAATATTTTATATAGTAAAAATGAAACGGAGCAAATAAACGGTTTCCCAAAAATATATTTATTCACAAATATCTAAGAACCCGATGTGATAGAGATAAACAGATTTCAAAATTTGAAATCAGCGCATAGAAACTGACCTAAGAACACTTATTCTTATATAAGAAAGAAAAATGTTGTTTGTTAGTGTAGTCAAGTCCAGCTCCTGGCCTTCACGTGTGGCTCAATTTGAGCGCGGCAGAACTGTTCCCCACTCACAGACGAAGGAGCACAGGCGCATCTTAAAATCAGTAGCTTCCTGCGGATAGGGCTCGTGAACCTTCGTTAGTACCCCATCTACTAAGGAGAAGGTGGTAAATCCTTCTTTATTTCAACACACCCTCACCCCGCAGCTATCTTGCGGGAATATCCGTTTCCGGGAAAGGCTTCGAGAGTAAACACCGTGAGAATAAATTCGGAAAGATCCCCTAAGGCTGTTTAATGTTGATTAAACTTTATTCTGACATCTGCGACGTCGCTGATAACAAACAGTATCGGCTAGTGCCGTTGCTTTGGACTAATAGCTACGCGGAGAGGGGGAGCATGCTGCAGGGACATTAGTGCGATCTCCACATAACTGTGTTCAAGGTGCGCCCTGAAAGGACACTCCAGCTTCATCTTATGGTGGTCGGCACAGCATGGGAAGTAGCAGTTACCGGTTGTGACAAAATTGTTGTGTCCTTTTACATCAGTTTCGTTCTCTCCTGCATTACTAACTTATTTTCTTCATTTTCCTCACTCATCGTCCTAGTAAGTTATTTTGGCATATTTTATGCACCTACATTTTTGCCTAGTCACTCCCAGACTTGTTTACATTTCACCATGTGAATCGTAGTATTACAAGGATAATTAGACCGCTAGTCGATTATAACTTTATCGCCAAGTGTCGTGTAATGCAGACGGTCACAGGAAATCATTGTTGACACAAGGTGATATCGCACGAACGACGGAAAAGAAAGTCAGATTGTCTGTCTAAGAAATTCGTCTGGGAGATGTACGAAAACACAGGTGACAATAAGGTAATCGCTCCCGATGGTCCGTCTCTGTGTCAATATTTCAGATAACTTGTCAGAGGAGACAATATGGGCGGAAAGCATTAGTCAGGAAATGAGTTCACAGATGTGTTTGTAAGTTTGTACAAATGCAGCCGGAAGTATTATTTTGAAAAGATACGTCAAGAGTTAAAATTTTACAGGATAATTTTTAAAAATGCGGGAGGAGAATTAGATTAATACACCCATTTGTGAGCAGAACATAAACATTAGCTCTCATTGGCAAGTTTGTCGAAATTACCATATGGGACTTACTAGCAAAGTCTGAGACAAAAATCAGACTGCATTTCCAACAACGTCAAGTAACAACTCCCCGGAGCCACAGAAAAAGATCGGACAAAGAATTCTAAAATTAAAAGGGACCAGATCGCAGGATTTGGGCGTCTCTTAAAAGAGAACCCTCAATTTTAAAAACAAAGACTGGAGACCTAAGGAATCAGCAGCACACGTCATAAAGAGGAATACTAAAAATACCCTGACCAAGTGTTTTTGAAGCATCGAATCCGCGTTGCTGTTTCCATTCTGCTGTGCCAGCAGTTTGTAGACCCTACTTGGGGTAAGTTGTGAACATATATATTGTCGCGAAATTCTTAGAGCAATATCTCTCTCCTCTCTCTTCTCTCTCTGTTTTTCTGAATGCCTGAACTCGGACAATGACCTTTAACTAGGGTTTCCTAGTTATTTAGCGTGCAGGTATTTACTCGAGAGGCCAATGACCCAGATAGCCGGGATTTCCAGTGACCCGGAGGAAGCTCAGGCCCCTGGCAATCTCTTCTCTCTCTCTCTCTCTCTCTCTCTCTCTTGTTTTCTGAATGCCTGATCGGACAATGACCCTTTCTCGGGGATTTCCTAGTTATTTACTCGCACGCAGGTATTACTCGAGAGGCCAATGACCCAGATAGCCAAGGATTTCCAGTGACCCAGGAGGAGCTCCGGCCACTGCCCCTAAATATTCAGGTTTCCTCGGGTACCAACCACCACTTCAGGACATTCACCCGTCATCAGGAGGTTAGTAATTTCCTGACTTGGCTAAGTTCAGTGACCGCTGTTAAGCGTATAAAATAAAGTCTACATCGAGTATGTTTTACTCACATCTGCAAAAGCCCCGAACAGACAAGCCCAGTTGCAGATACTTCTAGCATATAATCTGTCAGACCAGCCAAAAGAATTGCTTATACAGTATATTGCCGTCTTTGTACAAATTCAATATTGAAATCAAAGCGGGTGAGCGAAAATGCATTATCTTTTTATATGCAATTATTTGTATTGAATGTTTGAACTGTTTTCCATTATTATCTCATTATATGCAATTAACTTGAGTTAATGCTTGCACTGCTTTTCAGGCAATTTCATACTTTCATGTAATGGTTGTATAGATTAGGGAATCCATATATTTACTGTTATATGAATTTGTATGCCTTTTGTATGCTTTTGATGTCCTTCAGGTTGTTTCCCAGAAAGCAGTTGCAACTACCCTGCCCGCCTCTGTTTTGTTAAATGGGTGTAACCATTATCGCATTCATGTATCTAATGTCGTATGATTTTTGTATGCCTTTACAACAGTTGATAATATTATGTATGCCTATGCCCCTACCCTATTAATATCATATGTTTGCAGCTCGAAGAATGGCGCTCACCATTGGTCCATGTCATTTATGTAATAATTTGACTAATATCTGAGCCTGGTTTATGGACCACACTCAGGACAAATTAATGCCTCTAACCAGAGAGCTAAATAAAGTGTTCCTTTGTGTGTATCTCCTAGCTCCCTGGTGGTGACGGGCGCAGGTGAACTCGCAGGCGTGTAGGGAAACCTTGCAGTACTTGCTACGAACTATTCCAGCAACTTGGCCGGGGAAGAAAACTTGCAGTGATATTGTGACGTCATACAGCAGCAACACCATTCATGATAAGTGCATTTTAGAACGGACCAAAACACTAAACGATCTTAGGTCATACCAGTCAATGATTAAAAATTAGGACATAAACCTCAGCCATCGTGAAAGGGTACCCAATAGTAGTAAACCTAACTTTTGTGTAGACTATTTTTATCTCCATTTACCCAGTGCTGTATACGTTAACTATATATAATATTATATATATATAATATATATATATATATATATATATATATATATATAATATATCTATAGTATATATATATGATTATATATATATATATATATATAATATTTGTTTTTTTTTTTTCTTCATTGTGTTTTTTCATTTCTGTAACCAAGTTTAGCTTGGTCTAATATACAATAAATTAATAGAAACGAATTTCAAAACTGTTGTTTTTCTTTTTCTTTCACTATATGTTCTGTATTGCTTGGTAGTTAACTGTTTTTTTGTTAATCATTATCTTAATTACCAGCTGGGGGTCTCATGAGCCATATCAGTACCTCAGGGGAAGTGTGGCTGAAGACCTAACATACTCTCAGGATCCTTGATGGGATTTGCTTCTTTGCTTAACTGAGAAGAGTTTAAGTTTCAGTCTCCTGAAACATTTCTTCTTACAAGTGTCAGACTATTACTTACAGCGAGCCAAAAGACACTGTGGAAGAGATTGGTACTCTCTTTTTATTCTTCTATCTATCCTTTCTTCTACCTTGTCGCCACATATATTACAAATTTAATGTGACATGTTACTTGTTAAGTGGTTATACAAGTCATAAGAGGCCCCTGGCAACCTCAACATATGCAAATAGTATATTCATAAACCACTACAGCAATCGCTGGTGATTGCTTCTTGCTAGTCGTACAGAAAACCGACAGCAGAGGTAACCCCAGAATCCGAACTAAATGGAGCAGTGACGCAGTGTAAGTGGGTGATGATTACATCACATATGCATAGTTCTTTTTGGCAGTTTGTATAGTATCATTTTTGTGAGAAATATGTAACTTGATAATGTTAATTCAGGCACAAGCCATTGCACTCGCGCTGTCCAGAACATATTTTCCCCATTAAAGTAACCAGAACGAATAGAGATTATTTCGTAAATCTTTTCCCTGAGTTACGCTATGAAAAACTCAAAGAATCTAATTATTCAGAGAGGCTAACATTGGTGGGCAGGACAGCGAGACAATGCGCTTGTTAAACTTCAGACCACAAATGTACTTACAAAGGCATTTGCTTCTTTTATTTTCTCCTAATGTTCGTGGTACAAAGCTACAAATTACAAGAGACTAGTTATAAAGTAAGAGTCTTCGCCACTATATTAGTGATTCTAGAGCTGGGTTCGACCGACTAACTATCTACCAGTGGAACGAGTTGAAAAAGACACCCACCTTGACATAAATTTCTCAACAGAAGTACAGTTCATTCTGGAACGCCTCTACAGCAGAGCCCTCATATCAAAAGATTTGACAACCAAACCATTGCAAGTACTCAGGTAAGTTAAGTTTATTTTTAACAGGAAAGCAACGGGCATTATCATCAGACCCCAAAAACGTCTCAGTTGACGAAAGTTTTTAAACCCCTAGTCGTAAAATATTCTAATCACATATATAAATTATCAGGTAAAATGTAAAGCCTAACAAATAAATTTAATAAAAGGAAAAAGAATGGTAAAGAACAGTGCTGTCACAATGACTGTACTCGAAATCCCCTTGTTTTCTAATCGTCTGCAAATTGTAACGTTTTCACGTGATAGTAAAAGCTACCGCTTCAATACCCGCTTTCTACGATAAAACATGTGCTGCATTTCTAAGAAAAACCTTGAGATACGCAGGTTGACCTAGATTTAAAATTCCATTATGTCTTTTTATACACTACGTTACCTAAAACGAAAGACAGATGGACTAAAAGATAGAAAGAAGGGAGGGCTGAAAGCAGGGACGCAGGCAATACTACCACAGTCGCGCGATACACAAATTACTACCATCACGCGTGTAAGGCCACAAGCACTAGCTTTTTTTCAAATCGACAGTGATAAACAACACTACCCATTCGAGAGTTAGGTTTTTAAAATCCTGAAAAAAAGCTTATTAGGAAATATGACATTATACTGGTTTACGTTTGAAAACATTACAGTACCCAGACACCACATCGTATTCGAAGTAAACAGGAGGTAGAAGAAAGTGCATATTTTGAACGCAGCCACTTAGCTCCTTTAAATTTGTATATTTGGGTTCCTTAGGACTTGCTGACAAAGAATATGTTAAACGTTACGCAAATAGTCTAGGAATTACCAAATTATAGCCAAAAGAAATAGTGAGGGATGTCAGACAACACCCAAATCAGAATCGCTCAGTGGCAGATTTTCACCCCACCATTGTACGGGAAATGGGTCTCCATGTTAAATCCGATTTGATTGGAGCGCAATAAATGTAAGGCTAAACACGATTAGTCGGGCTATAAATACTATCTTTCGTTGTCAGGGGAAAAAACGGGAGTAGGAGTACTTTTTTTTCAAACGATTGGGTAGACATGGCACGATTGGTTAGACCTGCCAATATAGTCAATTAGAGGCGTCAGGTCACCACCACATTTGCAAATAAACTTACTACAGAACCAGTGCGTTGAGCACCAGTGCATATTTTTCTAAATAAAAGCCTGGGACATCGGCAGATCGAAATTGTGTTATATTCAGTGCCAGTCAACGTAATTCTGTATTATTTCCATGAATTGTGGTAAGCTTGAAATATTTGATATCTTTTTAATGAAAATTGAATGTAAATTGATAATTTATGTCTGTATATATGTGTGGTTCAGTAGCGAACATGAGGTAAAGCCTCTATAGTGCTCCAGCCTGAACAGAAGGTGTCGGAGGAAAGTAAAAACTACATGGAATTGCCAAACAGTACACTGACACCTAGCTTATTGACTAGAAAGAAATAATGCTGGAATTGCAGAGGCGTAGTAATCATTAGGGAGGAATATACTGGTGTAAATTATTTCAGATGAAGCTGACAGTTGGCCTACCGCTCTGAACTCAGTGTTTGTTATGTATTGTGCTCAGTGTAGAAATAGAGTATAAATTAGTTCTGAAGTAGGAGGTACAACCTTCTTGTTTCAGGGACCGTGGTCCAAAAGTTATTGAAGCAGCACCTGGTCAGAGCTTTGCTGAATCCAGAGGCGGACAGCATACTCCTTGGTCCATATAGCAAACAGTGAGGTGTCTCCAGAACACAGGGGAGCAATCGAGCAGAGGAGTCTTTTCCTGCCGACACAATCACGAAAGATAAGCCTATGTGGCCAGCGGAGCTCAACATTATGTAACCCCATCTTAAACTGACATTGTATAAAAATAAGAGGGGAAATTAATTGTTTTAATGCCAGGAACTGAGAACATCTCCAATACTAGTTCCAACAGAAACAAACACTTGAAGTCATGATGACAAATACCAACATAGCTTGAAAAAACAAAACCAGTATTACCTCATAGTACCACTACACAACTGACACACATAAGATAATAT
Organism: Oreohelix idahoensis; assembly: GCA_024509875.1. Taxonomy (NCBI): domain Eukaryota; kingdom Metazoa; phylum Mollusca; class Gastropoda; order Stylommatophora; family Oreohelicidae; genus Oreohelix; species Oreohelix idahoensis. Next base: position 425,494 of record JAMPIV010014364.1, on the reverse strand, counting down.
TAATAAAATATGTCACTACAAGATTCATATTGATAAATTCTGTACATATAACTTGTAATTAAAATTGATTGTGATTCCTGGTTCACTTTGTATTTGAATCAGGACACATATATATTAATGAAAAGTACTTAATACATATTGATATTTGAAAATTTACCAGTGACTCATTTTAAGATAGTCTCATAGAGTGTTATATGTATGTGAGTGTCAAAACTGTTGTCAAGTGTGGTGGAATAAATTAAATTGTTTATCTGTCTGTTATTGTTTGTGACTTACACTTCATCATTACAAAACCCTAGACATTCAACGTAGTCATCACAATATTCCAGAATAATTCTGACTGAGGTATAATATATGTGGTAGCAAGTAAGGTCATCTGTAATACACTACACTTATTAGATACAGATACCTTCACAGCTGATCTCAGTCAGTACACTAAGTCCCTATAAAATATTTATAATATCCCACTACAGTAAAACATAAAAGTTACATATCACTGGTAGAGCCCCAATAAAATAATAAAGAGGATTTCGCTGAAACCCATAAATCAGCTTGGGAGCTTGAACCTTGAGCTAACTTTACATTATTGCATAATGTGACCATCTTCATAAAATTGCACGTCGGGTTAGATACTAAAGTTAAACATTGCTCCGCCATCATGCTGCATTGTTCTTGACATATGAAATATCATTATGAATACCCCTTGAGGTACACGAAGTCATTATTTTTCCATCATCTACCAACTCTGCCAAGAGTAATATTGTGCGGGAAGGAAATGACATCTTTGAAACTACCCTTACCTGGTGGACCGACTACTGCAGAAGCTAAGGGGTCAGGTACACTACCCCGTGATAAATAGGTTATAAGCATCTCGCCCACTGGCGAAGGGTTGCATAGGCTTGCTAGGGGCTACTTCCGACAGTGGAAAGACCTCAGTTCTTTAACTTCACTGGACAGCCGCTGTGAAAAGGATCTACATGCCTGCGTTGTCTTGGTCACCAGCAGAAGATTCTATATGGCAGTTAATGACAACCTATACTAAGCAAGAAAGAAGAGTCAATAAGTTTACATCCTTGATACATTTTCGTGGAAGGACAAAGTGACATCAGTTGTCGATATAAGGCTGTCCGCGTGCAGGCCCATCAAACCATGTATATTGACGCTTAAGCAGCCGCTAGCTTGGCCACGTGCGCAGCTCATGGAAGATTCGTCGCACATCATACTATATAAGTATTTTTTACAGATTCAACTGGCATGTGGCAAATGAAACAACCGAGGCATACTGCAGCTGAAGTATCTAAGATGATCATGCAAAGAGTACGACATATGCGTTAGAAGAGCAAGGTGGACATAAATTTCCTCAGAAACCTGGGAGGATTCATGACGTTGCCGAGCAGAGGTGATGCAGGACCAAGTTATGGCGATGCTAAAGCACTTCTATGCCACCAAGATCTGGGAGGATGAAGGCAGCCCGATATTATGCCATCAAGTGGCGATTGCCTCCCTACACTAGCCATCTCAGACTGGACGCACAGAAGCTCTTACGAATCGAAGCTTAAGAGAAAATAACACGCCTGAAAAGTCAACATCTTAAGGAACAAAGCAGCTGAGGGGTTAATCAACCTCTAAGTCGCATTCCCACAGGCAGTTATAGACTAGAAGATTAGGCTCATGTAAAATGTAGAGATTTTTTATGTCGTTGTCTAAAGTTGTTAGAATTGGTCATGCAGCTTGTCTCGATTAGATTAGCCTGTTTCTGTAAGTAGGAATGTCATATTTCATGGCACCAGCCCCAACTTTAATAAATTTGTTGTCATAATTTTTTTTTCTTTTTTTTTTTTTTTATTCTATATTTTTCTTTTCATTGCATCAGTTCAATATCTTTGCAAAAGCTGGAGCTGGTAACGTGAACACGTCCCAGGACATTAAACAGACCCCAGGCTAACTTCACCCCGACAAGGGCCCGACAATTCCCCCAAAACCATCTGTGACAACGAACATAAAAATTTCCATTACAGTTTTTTTCACAGGAGCCATCCTTCAGTTATAACTGCCTGTGGGAATGCGCCTTGAGGTGATAACCCTCAGCTGCTTTGTTCCTTATGTTCTTTTCGGCCGTACCACCAATTTTTCTCTTTCAGCTTGTTGTAAGAGCTTCTGTGCGTCAGTCCTGAGAGATGGCGCCGTAGGGAGCATCGCCACTTGATGCGATCGGCAAAAACTTCATCCTCCCAGGGTTGGTGGCACCGAACGTGAGCATCGCCAATTGGTGCGATCGGCAGATTCATGCTCCCAGGTGTCTGGCTTAGTGTCCAGTGCCTTCGTGTCTCTCTTTGCACTCATCTTAGAACTTCAAGCTGCAGTTGCCGTTTGTTCATTTGCCACATGCCAGTTGTCTGGTAAAAAATACATTTTGGGCCATGCGACCATCTTCCATGCGGCGCACGTGGCCAAGCTAGCGCTGCTTAAGCAGTGTATACATGGTTTGAAGGCCTGCACGCGACAGCATCTCGACAATTGTCACTTTGTCCTTCCACGAAATATCAAGGATGTAACCTTATTGAATCTTCTTTCTTGCTTAGTATAGGTTGTCTTACTGCCATATAGAATCGTGCAGGTGACGCAGGCATTATATTTCACAGGCGGCATGTCCAGTGAAGTTAAAGAACGTCTTCCACTGCCTCGGAAGTAGCCCCTAGCGCCATGCCCTTCGCCAGTTGGGCGAGATGCTTATAACCGGTGTCACTGGGTGCCTCCCCTTAGCTCTGCAGGTAGTGGTCCACCAGTGGGTCTTCAAAGATGTCTACCTTCGCACAAGATTACTCTTGGCAGAGTTTTTGTAGATAGATGGAAAATAATGCTTCTACCTCAAGGGGGTATTCATAAGATATTTCATATGTCAAGAACAATGCTGCATGTGGCGGAGAGCAATGTTAACTTTAGTATCTAACCCGCCGCATTTTATGAAGATGGTTATGCAAAATGTAAAGTTAGCTCGTTCAAGCCCCAGCTGATTTAAAGTCATGGCGAAATTCCTCTTATTATTTATTGGGCTCTATAGATGTAACTATATATGTATATGTATGAAAGATTGTAGATCATACATGCGCTCTCTTATCTATACGAATTGAATAAACTGTAAAATAACATAACAAATGTAATAATCAATATTAGTCTTTAACACATTAAAATAAATATGGATGAAGGTGACATTTAGGGGGTTGTGGTAAAGTGGGATATTATAAATATTTATAGGGGACTTAGTGTACTGACTGAGATCAGCTGTGAAGGTATCTGTATCTAATAAGTGTAGTGTATTACAGATGACCTTACTTGCTACCACATATTTATACCTCAGTCAGAATTATTCTGGAATATTGTGATGACTACGTTGAATGTCTAGGGTTTTGTAAATGATGAAGTGTAAGTCACAACAATAACAGACAGATAAACAATTTAATTTATTCCACCACACTTGACAACAGTTTGACACTCACATACATATAACACTCTATGAGACTATCTTAAATGAGTCACTGGTAAATTTTCAAATATCAATATGTATTAAGTACTTTTCATTAATATATATGTGTCCTGATTCAAATACAAAGTGAACCAGGAATCACAATCAATTTTAATTACAAGTTATATGTACAGAATTTATCAATATGAATCTTGTAGTGACATATTTTATTAATATTATCTTATGTGTGTGTCAGTTGTGTAGTGGTACTATGAGGTAATACTGGTTTTGTTTTTCAAGCTATGTTGGTATTTGTCATCATGACTTCAAGTGTTTGTTTCTGTTGGAACTAGTATTGGAGATGTTCTCAGTTTCTGGCATTAAAACAATTAATTTCCCCTCTTATTTTTATACAATGTCAGTTTAAGATGGGGTTACATAATGTTGAGCTCCGCTGGCCACATAGGCTTATCTTTCGTGATGTCGGCAGGAAAAGACTCCTCTGCTCGATTGCTCCCCTGTGTTCTGGAGACACCTCACTGTTTGCTATATGGACCAAGGAGTATGCTGTCCGCCTCTGGATTCAGCAAAGCTCTGACCAGGTGCTGCTTCAATAACTTTTGGACCACGGTCCCTGAAACAAGAAGGTTGTACCTCCTACTTCAGAACTAATTTATACTCTATTTCTACACTGAGCACAATACATAACAAACACTGAGTTCAGAGCGGTAGGCCAACTGTCAGCTTCATCTGAAATAATTTACACCAGTATATTCCTCCCTAATGATTACTACGCCTCTGCAATTCCAGCATTATTTCTTTCTAGTCAATAATATAGGTGTCAGTGTACTGTTTGGCAATTCCATGTAGTTTTACTTTCCTCCGACACCTTCTGTTCAGGCTGGAGCACTATAGAGGCTTTACCTCATGTTCGCTACTGAACCACACATATATACAGACATAAATTATCAATTTACATTCAATTTTCATTAAAAGATATCAAATATTTCAAGCTTACCACAATTCATGGAAATAATACAGAATTACGTTGACTGGCACTGAATATAACACAATTTCGATCTGCCGATGTCCCAGGCTTTTATTTAGAAAAATATGCACTGGTGCTCAACGCACTGGTTCTGTAGTAAGTTTATTTGCAAATGTGGTGGTGACCTGACGCCTCTAATGACTATATTGGCAGGTCTAACCAATCGTGCCATGTCTACCCAATCGTTTGAAAAAAAGTACTCCTACTCCCGTTTTCCCTGACAACGAAAGATAGTATTTATAGCCCGACTAATCGTGTTTAGCCTTACATTTATTGCGCTCCAATCAAATCGGATTTAACATGGAGACCCATTTCCCGTACAATGGTGGGGTGAAAATCTGCCACTGAGCGATTCTGATTTTGGTGTTGTCTGACATCCCTCACTATTTCTTTTGGCTATAATTTGGTAATTCCTAGACTATTTGCGTAACGTTTAACATATTCTTTGTCAGCAAGTCCTAAGGAACCCAAATATACAAATTTAAAGGAGCTAAGTGGCTGCGTTCAAAATATGCACTTTCTTCTACCTCCTGTTTACTTCGAATACGATGGGGTGTCTGGGTACTGTAATGTTTGCAAACGTAAACCAGTATAATGTCATATTTCCTAATAAGCGGGTTTCAGGATGTTAAACCCTAACTCTGGGAGGGGTAGTGTTTTTTATCACTGTCGATTTGAAAAAAAAAAAAAACTAGTGCATGTGGCCTTACACGGTGATGGTAGTAATTGTGTATCGCGCGACTGTGGTAGTATTGCCTGCATCCCTGCTTTCAGCCCTCCCTTCTTTCTATCTTTAGTCCATCTTTCTTTCGTTTTAGGTAACTTAGTGTAGAGAAAGACATGAATGGAATTTTAAATCTAGGGCAACCTGCGTATCTCAAGGTCTTTCTTAGAAATGCAGCACATGTTTTATCGTAGAAAGCGGGTATTGAAGCAGTAGGCTTTTACTATCAACGTGAAACGTTACAATTTGCAGACGAAGGAGAAAACAAGGGGGATTTCGAGTACAGTCATTGTGACAGCACTGTTCTTTACCATTCTTCTTTCCTTTTATAAATTTATTTGTTAGGCTTTACATTTACCTGATAATTTATATATGTGGATTAGAATATTTTACGACAGGGGTTTAAAAACTTTCGTCACTGAGACCGTTTTTGGGGTCTGATGATAATTGCCGTTGCTTTCGTCTGTTTAAAAAACTTAACTTGCTGAGTACTGCAATGGTTGGTTGTCAAATCTTTTTTTTGAGATGAGGGCTCTGCTGTAGAGGCGTCCAGATGACTGTACTCCTAATGTCAAGGTGGGTGTCTTTCAACTCGTCCACTGTAGATAGTTAGTGTCGAACCCAGCTCTAGAATCACAATATAGTGGCGAAGACCTCTTACTTCAAACTAGTCTCTTGTAATTTGTAGCTTTGTACCACGAACTTTAGGAGAAAAATAAAAGAACAAATGCCTTTGCTAAGTACATTTGTGGTCTGAAGTTTAACAAGCGCATTGTCTCGCTGTCTGCCCCCAATGTTAGCCTCTCTGAATAATTAGATTCTTTGAGTTTTCATTCTTAGCGTAACTCAGGGAAAAAGATTAGAAATAATCTCTATTCTTCTGGTTACTTTAATGGGGAAAATGTGTCTGGACAGTGCAAGTGCAATGGCTTGTGCGTGAATTAACATTATCAAGTTACATATTTCTCACAAAATGATACTATACACACTATGAATATGTGATGTCATCGTCACCCAATTACTCACTGCTCTATTCGGAGTAAGGGGTTACTTCCGCTGTTGGTTTTATGTACGAATAGCAAGAAGCAATCACCAGCACTTGCTGTAGTGGTTTATGAACATATTATTTTCACATGTTGAGGTTGCCAGCCTCGAACAACTTGTATAACCACTCAGCAAGTAACATGTCACATTCACTTTGTAATATATGTGGCGACAAGGTAGAAGAAAGGATAGATAGAAGAATAAAAAGAGAGTACCAATCTCTTCCACATGTCTTTTGGGACTCGCTGTAAGTAATAGTCTGACACTTGTAAGAAGAAATGTTTCAGGAGACTGAAACTTAAACTCTTCTCAGTTAAGCAAAGAAGCAAATCCCATCAAGGATCCTGAGAGTATGTTAGGTCTTCAGCCACACTTCCCCTGAGGTACTGATATGGCTCAAGAGACCCCAGCTGGTAATTAAGATAATGATTAACAAAAAACAGTTAACTACCAAGCAATACAGAACATATAGTGAAAGAAAGAAACAACAGTGAAATTCGTTTCTATTAATTTATGTATATTAGACCAAGCTAACTTGGTTACAGAAAAACACAATGAAGAAAAAAAAAACAAATATTATATATATATAATTATATATATATATATATATATATATATATATATATATATATTATATATATATATATATATATTATATATAATATATATATATATATATATATATATATAGTTAACGTATACAGCACTGGGTAAATGGAGATAAAAATAGTCTACACAAAAGTTAGGTTTACTATTAGGGTACCCTTTCACGATGGCTGAGGTTTATGTCCTAATTTTAATCATTGACTGGTATGACCTAAGATCGTTTAGTGTTTGGTCCGTTCTAAAATGCACTTATCATGAATGGTGTTGCTGCTGTATGACGTCACTCATATCACTGCAAGTTTTCTTCCCCCGGCCAAGTTGCTGGAATAGTTCGTAGCAAGTACTGCAAGGTTTCACTACACGACTGCGAGTTCACCTGCCTTTTGTCACCACCAGGGAGCTAGGAGATACACACAAAGGAACACTTTATTTAGCTCTCTGGTTAGAGGCATTAATTTGTCCTGAGTGTGGTCCATAAACCAGGCTCAGATATTAGTCAAATTATTACATAAATGACATGGACCAATGGTGAGCGCCATTCTTCGAGCTGCAAACATATGATATTAATAGGGTAGGGGCATAGGCATACATATATTATCAACTGTTTGTTAAAGGCATACAAAAATCATACGACATTAGATACATGAATGCGATAATGGTTACACCCATTAAATAACAGAGGCGGGCAGGGTAGTGCAACTGCTTTCTGGGAAACAACCTGAAGGACATCAAAAGCATACAAAAGGCATACAAATTCATATAACAGTAAATATATGGATTCCCTAATCTATACAACCATTACATGAAAGTATGAAATTGCCTGAAAAGCAGTGCAAGCATTAACTCAAGTTAATTGCATATAATGAGATAATAATGGAAAACAGTTCAAACATTCAATACAAATAATTGCATATAAAAAGATAATGCATTTCGCTCACCCGCTTTGATTTCAGTATTGAATTTGTACAAAGACGGCATATACTGTATAAGCAATTCTTTGGCTGGTCTGACAGATTATATGCTAGAAGTATATGCAACTGGCTTGTCTGTTCGGGGCTTTTGCAGATGTGAGTAAAACATACTCGATGTAGGCTTTATTTTATACGCTTAACAGCGGTCACTGAACTTAGCCAAGTCAGGAAATTACTAACCTCCAGATTACGGGTGAATGTCCTGAAGTGGTGGTACCCGAGGAATCCTGAATATTTAGGGGCAGTGGCCTGAGCTCCTCCGGGTCACTGGAAATCCTTGGCTATCTGGGTCATTGGCCTCTCGAGTAAATACCTGCGTGCTAAATAACTAGGAAACCCCGAGAAAGGTCATTGTCCGATCAGGCATTCAGAAAAACAGAGAGAGATAGAGAGAGAGAAGAGATTGCCAGGGGCCTGAGCTCCTCCGGGTCACTGGAAATCCCCGGCTATCTGGGTCATTGGCCTCTCGAGTAAATACCTGCACGCTAAATAACTAGGAAACCCCGAGAAAGGTCATTGTCCGATCAGGCATTCAGAAAAACAGAGAGAGAGAGAGAGAGAGAGAGATATTGCTCTAAGAATTTCGCGACAATATATATGTTCACAACTGACCCCAGATAGGGTCTACAATCTCCTGGCACAGTAGAATAGACACAGCAACGCGGATTCGATGCTTCAAAACACTTGGTCAGGGTATTTTTAGTATTCCTCTTATGACGTGTGCTTCTGATTCCTTAAGTCTCCAGTCTTTGTATTTAAAATTGAGGGTTCTCTTTTAAGAGACGCCCAAATACTTCGATCTGGTCCCTTTTAATTTTAGAATTCTTTGTCCGATCTTTTTCTGTGGCTCCGGGGAGTTGTTACTTGACGTTGTTGGAAATGCAGTCTGATTTTTGTCTCAGACTTTGCTAGTAAGTCCCCATATGGTAATTTCGACAAACTTGCCAATGAGAGCTAATGTTATGTTCTGCTCACAATGGGTGTATTAAATCTAATTCTCCTCCGCATTTTAAAAATTATCCTGTAAAATTTTAACTCTTGACGTTTTATCTTTCAAAATAATACTTCCGGCTGCATTTGTACAAACTTACAAACACATCTGTGAACTCATTTCCTGACTAATGCTTTCCGCCCATATTGTCTCCTCTGACAAGTTATCTGAAATATTGACACAGAGACGGACCATCGGGAGCGATTACCTTATTGTCACCTGTGTTTTCGTACATCTCCCAGACGAATTTCTTAGACAGACAATCTGACTTTCTTTCCGTCGTTCGTGCGATATCACCTTGTGTCAACAATGATTTCCTGTGACCGTCTGCATTACACGACACTTGGCGATAAAGTTATAATCGACTAGCCGGTCTAATTATCCTTGTAATACTACGATTCACATGGTGAAATGTAAACAAGTCTGGGAGTGACTAGGCAAAAATGTAGGTGCATAAAATATGCCAAATAATAGGACGATGAGTGAGGAAAAATGAAGAAATAAGTTAGTAATGCAGGAGAGAACGAAACTGATGTAAAAGGACACAACAGATTTTGTCACAACCGGTAACTGCTACTTCCCATGCTGTGCCGACACCATAAGATGAAGCTGGAGTGTCCTTTCCAGGGCGCAGCTTGAACACAGTTATGTGGAGATCGCACTAATGTCCCTGCAGCATGTTCCCCCTCTCCGCGTAGCTAGTAGTCCAAAGGAACGGCAGTAGCCGATACAGTTTGGTATCAGCGACGTCGCAGATGTCAGAATAAAGTTGAATCAACATTAAACAGCCTTAGGGACTCCGAATTTATTCTCACGGTTTACTCTCGAAGCCTTTCCCGGAAACGGATATTCCCGCAAGATAGCTGCGGGGTGAGGGTGTGTTGAAATAAGAGATTTACCACCTTCTCTTAGTAGATGGGGTACTAACGAAGGTTCACGAGCCCTATCCGCAGGAAGCTACTGATTTTAAGATGCGCCTGTGCTCCTTCGTCTGTGAGTGGGAACAGTTCTGCCGCGCTCAAATTGAGCCACACGTGAAGGCCAGGAGCTGGACTTGACTACACTAACAAACAACATTTTTCTTTCTTATATAAGAATAAGTGTTCTTAGGTCAGTTTCTTGCGCTGATTTCAAATTTGAAATCTGTTTATCTCTATCACATCGGGTTCTTAAGATATTTGTGAATAAATATATTTTTGGGAAACCGTTATTTGCTCCGTTTCATTTTTACTATATAAAATATTAAAAATTAATAAAATGCAAAATAATTCTACTTTTTATACTGCTAAAAGATGCATGACATATGTTACGCTATTTTTCAAATAGTTACTGTATTTTGAAATAATTCTGAGCGAAATATGGCTTCTAGAAGTTGTAGAAATTCAGCTGATCTGTTCTGTTACGTGTGCGGATATTTTACCAATCGTGTTCACCAGAAAAACTTTACACCATTACTAAAGAAAACATGTGAACTTTATTTCGATTTGAAAGTTGATGATGCAAATAAATCTTGGAAGCCAATTTTCAGTTTGTTCGACTTGTGCAAATACATTGGCAGGTTGGTTACGAAAATAGCCGAAGCATAAGTCGATGCCTTTTGGAGTGCCAGTAATATGGCGTGAACCGACAAATCACGCTACTGATGGTTACTTCTGCTTGACAAATATGCATGGTTTCACTTTTAAAACTAGAAAGTCTGTGGTTTATCCAAATATTGAATCGGTTTCGAAACCAGTGCTTCATGATCGAATCACGTGTCCGATCCCAGTTCCACCAGAACAATATCTGTTGGGCGTGAATGAACCATCAGAAAGTGATAGTTTACCTGCTTTAGAAACTAATTCTGACTCGAATTATATACCGGTGAATGATGGTGTTCACTTAATTAACCCTTCAGAACTTTCAGATCTAATACGTGATCTCGCTCTTACCAAAGGACAAGCGGAATTACTCGATTCGCGACTCAAAGAATGGAATCTTTTAGCGCCCAATACTCCGATATCTAAATTTCGTCATAGACACAGAGAACTTGTTCAATACTTTGAGATGGATGATGACATTTGCTATTGCAATGATGTAAACGGTCTAATGGTGCACCTCGGTCATGAGCACATAGTCAACGAATGACGACTTTTCATCGACTCTTCCAAGACTAGTCTAAAAGCCGTGTTATTGCATAACGGAAATTTATTTTCATCAATTCCAGTCGCCTACTCTGTTCATATGAAAGAAACTTATGACAATATGGCTATACTTTTGGCAAAAATAAAGTACAATGACTAACAATGGCGGATTTGTGGAGACCTAAAGGTCATTGCAATTCTCACGGGCATGCAGACTGGGAATACTAAATTTTGTTGCTTCCTATGTGAATGGGACAGCCACAACAGACAGGAACATTATGCAAGAAAGGTGTGGCCTATCAGGGATCGTATGCAGCTCGGGCATAAAAATGTAATACACGAGCCATTAGTTAACAAAGACAGCATCATTTTACCACCGTTACATATAAAGTTGGGGCTCATGAAGAATTTCGTAAAAGCGTTAGATAAAACGAGCAAATCGATCGTCGATAACTTTCTGGGAAATCACAAATCTGTCGACTATGTGCATATTGTTAAGCAGTGCATAGATGCATACAGAATTATGGGCTGTAACATGTCCCTCAAAATCCATTTGCTCGATTCGCATCTTGACTTTTCCCCTGACAACCTTGGCGAAGTCAGCGATGAACATGGAGAACGATTCCATCAAGATATCGCTGTAATGGAGTCACGTTATCAAGGACGGCGGAGTGTGACCATGCTTGCCGATTATTGTTGGATGCTTCATCGCTATGTACCACATGCCATTCACCAACGAAAGTCGACTGCAAAGAAATTCAAGCCTACATAACTGTTATACTTCTTGTACGAATGATGTAATACTGTATGCGTTCTTAAAAAATTCAATTGCGTATTTCTAGAGATCCCGACCTGATAGAGAAAAACGGTTTGCAGATTTGAAAACAGCGCATTAAAATTGACCAGAAAAACATAGAAATGTTAGAGACGCGTGCCGTAGAAGCATTTATCTGCAGCGGTGGCGTATCTCCACTACATCTCCCGGCTGTAACAACCGTTGGAACCAAACATTAAAAACAAAAAATATGGAAGGCCTTTTCGATCACCCTGTAGTCACCTCACATGGTTTACTTGTCTACTTATCCAGTTCACCCAAATCTGTTCACTGGATCACTACACATCACACATATTATTTCACGTGCGGAGATCACACACATCAAAATGAACGATCCGCAACTGCTTATTATTGTTCACTGTATTCATCAGTTGTTTAGTTGTCTCGTCTTACTGCTTGAGAGAGTTAAGAGAGTTCTTGTTTAAAAGTTATGTGACTCATGAACACACACACACACACACCGACGCGCGCGCGCGCACACACATCACACACACATACACACACTAGTGTCCGTCTGCTTACATTCTCTTTATTGAGTTTTGAAGACTCGACAGATAGCCCGCCCTCTATCGCCAGGTCTTACGCCCTACATTTCTGCTTACCTTGAAGAATGGGATGTCACGACATTAATGTACGTTGTTGAGTTATACATGCTTTCAACACTCGGAAGAAAAAAAAGCCGGCTTGAAACGGGTAGTGAGAACACAAGACCCAGTTTGCCGGAGCTGTCGGATCATTGAAAACGTCAATCAGGATAGTTTGAAGGAACAGACTGACAGGCCGGTGGGAAAACAAGTAAATAGGTGGGTGAGCGGGCGAGTGCTGACAGATTTTATATATATATATATATATATATATATATATATATATATATATATATATATATATATAATATATATATATATATATATATATATATAAATATATATATATATATATATATATATATACATATATACATATATATATATATATATATATATATATATATATATATATATATATATATATATATATATATATATATATATATATATATATATATATATATATATATATATATATATATATATATATATATATATATATCTATTGTGGTGGATTTGATGTTATGAATTGTTGTAGGTATTATTATATTTGTATTAAATGAGATTAGCTATGAAGGTCCCTGAATATACCCAATAATATTGTGAACTTTTCAGGGTACCTTTCCACTACCACCTTTTTATCTCATTCAAAATGTATTTATATTAGTATATTAAATGACTTCGTGTTGTGTCTAGGGTTATGAATGTAGAGTGTAATGTACAATAATCAACAAACATACAAACAGATAGTTTATTATTCACAACAGCACACAGTACTACCACAATAACATACAAACGACACTCTAAAAGGCTATCTTAATTAAGACTGTGGTTGAATTTTGTGTAAATATGATTTTTACAGTTTTATTATCCTGATTCAAATTTATTTGTAATCAGGACTGACAATTTAAAAGTGAAATCAAAATAATCATTTACATCAGTCAAATAGCACAATAGATCCTTTGTCCATATATATAATATTTTCCTAATATACGTCTGTAGTGTTCTCCTACTTTAAGGTAATACTGGTAGGACTACTAGGTTGTTGTTGTAAATCATTTCCTTTTTGTCATGTTTGTTTCTATTTTGTCACTTGTGGAACTATTTAATATTTGTCCCAGTTTTATTCACTGTCATTAGATCGTTCTTTTAAAGTTCTGTAGTTGAGCTTTCAGGTGCCGAACGAGAACTTAACTTGGCCGTAGAATATAGGTTGAACCTTTCCTCTGCTCGCTTGACAATCTGTTCCCTGTTTGATAGGCAATGGCCACTAGCATGGGCTCGCAGTAAACAGGCAGAGTCCTGAATCAATCAGTTTTCAAGCGTTTGGTACCACATTAACGTCAGTACCCAGGACCTCTGAAATGTGAAGGTATGCATCCTTCGTAATATCTAGCATACACTAATAGTCCACAGTTAAGGACATGTACATTACAAACAAACCAAAAGGATCATATCCTTATACAAACCTATGCCACCATTTTCTTTTGATGTGACAATGTACACCAGTATTCCTTTCCCTAATAGTTACAAAGCCACTGCAATTCCAGCTGTAATCTCTTCCATATAATAGGATAGGTGTTATGCTCCTTTATGACAATCATACATATTCTTGTAGTTTTACACCTCTCTGACAGTCTATCCCATGGTGGATCAATCTTTAGGCTTTGCCTCATGTTCGCTATAGACCCACTCATGTCCAGACATATATTATTATTCACATTCAATTTTTATATAAAATACAGGTTAATAAATGTCAATCTTACCACAATTTTCAATGAAATATACACAGAGACGATGACTGACACAGTTTCGATCTGTTTTATTGCCCAGGCTGCTTAGAACTTGTATTTTAAAGCACAGCCTGTTCTCATATATCACTGTTGAAAATTTTCTGGAAATGGCGTCCCCCCCTAACGCTTATTCTGACAATATCGATTCAGTTAGCCAATCTCTATTAATTTTACAGTGTAAACAGTCTTTTCAAAAAAAAAAATCATTCAAACCTTTCCTACGTTACTAGGTTATTTATGTTTATTCAAAGGTCAGCCAATAATATTTCGTCTCACTTCAAATGCCACCCAATCAGATTCACTGTACTATCCTAGCCTATCTGTCACCTACTTTTTTCCCAAAAATATGCGATCCAATCTAAGCAGATATGACTTGACCTGACAGTATCTCTGATCTCTATGTATGGTTTTATCAATATTTAATTAGTTAAGGGACTATTTATATAACTAATAACATATTCTTGGTCAGCAAGTCTTCAGGTACACGAATATACAATTTTTAAGGGGCTATGTGGTTTGGTTCAAAATTCTATCTTTTTTTTCTATGTTAGTTGTTTATTTTTAAACTACCTCCTGTTCACTTCTTTTCTCATGTACTTACGAGATAATTACGAGAGCTTAGGTCATTCATAATAAGAGCTTAACATGTTTCCATGACGTAGTGTCCACAATTCTAACTTTTTCATTGTATTTGGGGAAACCCCTAAGGCAAAGCGTGCAAGTTGGTTGTAGAGTTAGAACCAATGCGAAACGAATTAGCATTTCATCTATCCTTGCCCCTCCTCGTTCCACAATGCATTTTAGGCAAATATTTTCTTAGAACTAAAAAAAGTGGTTGTTTATGTCAAGGACGAATTTGAAAAATTGGGTACCGTTTTGTTCGGCTATTCGTTAGCAAATAATAATCTGAAGGCGTAGGCGATACCAACCGTTCTAGCAGAAAATTCTTTTGTACTTTCTTATCTTTGCCTTTATGCCCTATATTGTTATATACTAATTTAGATATTGTATTTAGAAGTGGCAACATACGGCTGCGAGACTTGGACACTCAATAAAACAGTTGCAAAAAAGATTACATCATTCGAAATGAAATGCTACAGAAGGATGTTGAGAATACCCTGGACAGAAAAAAAGACCAACAGAGAAGTACTGCACTCACTAAACGTACAGGAACATTGGCTCCTAAATACCATCGCAATAAAGAAGCTGAAATTTTTCGGTCACATAAAAAGACATAATAGCCTGGAAAAAACAGTGATGGAAGGCATGGTCCCTGGAAAAAGGGGAAGGGGTCGACCTAGACGACGATGGACCCAGGACATCACAGAGAGTTTGAACTTGTCTTTGGCTGATGCAGGTCGACTTGCCCAGAATCGTGATGCGTTCAGAGCAGCTGTAATGGAGACAACGTTCTGGAAAGAATACGTCACATGATGATTTAGAAGTCACTACACATCTCCCCCCTTTAGAACAGACGATCATATGTCAGTTCCTACTTCTAAATACACATAGATAAATTTACTATCTATGCCTGGTGACTACTCTGATGTTCGTCGTACGGATGTCTGCTTAAAAAAATCAGCTCCCACATTAGTTTTTCCGGGAATGTACTCTATGGTAAACTGGAATGGTTGTAAGAGCAAAGACCAGCGTAATAATCTAGCATTTTCATGCCTTGCTTGTGACAGACACACGAGTGGTTTATGATCTGTCTGGATCTTAAATGATTTTCCATAAAGATAAATCTGGAACTTTTTTATAGCCCATATGACTGCCAGACATTCTTTTTCACTTGTTGAATATTTTTGTTCTGCTGTGTTCAACTTACGGCTAGCATAAGCTACTGGGGTTAATTCCCCATCAAGTGAATTTGACCGTTGTAATAGAGCTGCACCCAAACCGATATTACTAGCATCCGTTCTCACTATGAATTCTTGACTCAAGTCAGGTAATTTCAAAATAGGCCTGCTTGTGAGCTTTTCTTTCAATTCTTGGTATGCTAATTCACATTGTGCTGTCCAAATAATTCTATCAGGATTTCCTTTGCGCGTTAAATCAGTCAATGGAGCACATATGGAGTTAAAGTTTTTAATATACTTTTGGTAAAAACCACATAATGAGACAAAAGATCGCACATCTTTTTTTGTTTGTGGTCTTGGTGCTTTTTTTAACTTCTCCAGGTTCTTGGGGTCAGGGGTCATGTTTCCCTGATGTACTGTGTGTCCCAAGAATTCTAGCTCTTTACATCCAACACAGCATTTCGTCGGTCTAGCTGTCAAATTGGTCTCTCTCTCAGTCGATCAAACAACATATTCAGAGAGTTAATGTGTTCCTCAAATGTTTCTGTTGCTATGAGAATATCATCCATGAAGTTGGTGATGCAGGGATTCTTCAGGGGATCCAGTAACTTTCTCATCATCCTCGAAAACACACTCGGTGCATTTTTCAGCCCGAATGGCAACATATTAAATTCATAATGTCCTTCCGAGGTGCTAAAGGCTAAATAAGGTTTGACTTCCGGCTTTACTGGAATCTGATAGTAGCCTTTGCTCAGATCCACTTTAGAGAAATATTTAGCTCTATTCAGCCTGGCAAACAGCTGATTTGTATCAGGTAATGGATCCACCTGACCTTCTGTGACAGCATTCAGTTTCCTGTAATATATACACAGCCTGTGTTCTCCAGAGGGTTTTCTCAACAGAACCACACTGGAGCTGTAAGAAGATTCACTGTGCGAGATAATCCCTTCTCTCAACAGATAATCTATCTCCTCCATTAAAGCTTTTTCCTTAGCGAACGGAGTCGAATAGGCTCTCGTACAGATTGGTGTTGGGTCTATGAGTTTCATATCATACTCAAATAAATTTGTATGCCCCGGACGGTCCGTTAACACATCTGTATGATTATTCAGAACCTGTTGAACCCTCTCCCTCTGATTTTCCGTTAAGTGTGTGCTGATTTTTACCTGTGCAGCGGTTTCACAGGGATGTAAAGGATATTCATGAGAAGTGAGTGGTTCCTTTTTCATCTCCATTGCAACAGACAAGGTCAGTAGATGTGTCTCTTCCTGGTTTTCTCTGTCCAGATATTTCTTCAGGAGATTCACATGATAGATTTTCTCTTTCTCTTTCTTATCTATCTTATAATTTGTTCTAGACACCTTCTCTAGAACTGTATATGGACCTTGCCATCCAATTTGCAATTTATTCTGGCTGCCGGGCAGTAGAAGGAGCACCTTCTCTCCCACAGCTAATTCTCGATCCTTCGCTTTCTTATTGTAATAGGCAGCATGCTTTTTCCTGGCTTGTCTCAAATTTTCATTGGCAAGTTTCCAGCCAGTTTTAAGACGAGTGGTCAGCTCGTTCACATATTGATATGATGAGGTAATATTTTCTTCTGCCTTTTCATCGGTCCAGGTCCTTAACAATGTTACATATGGACTTTTAAATTTGTTGACCTATTGTTCCAGGCACCGGTATGGTCTCTTCCATTGGAAGCATTATAGTGATGATTTTTCTTCCTAGAATCATCATTCACAAATCGACCGCTACCAATTTTTTTCTTGGGGTTTTCATCCCACTTTAAATTCCTTGTGAGAGGTCTTCTCTCTCTTTTATCTTCCTCCAGTTCACATAAGTCCGACTGAGGGATTTTCGGCTTATTCTGGGGTAAGACATCTCTTTGTACTCGCTGCATAGTGGCCATAGTAAAACACTGGAGTGAAGACTGTCTGTGAAAAGGGGGTTCCCATTCCACTTTGTCTACATTATTAATTTTATTTTTCTTTCCAGGCCTAAGTTTGCCCCGTGGCGTGTCTAGGTCCTGATTCATTTTCCCACGTGTGGGTGTTCCCTCTTTATTTTCTGGCCCAGGTTTTCCATAATGCTTCTCTCGCATTTGGTTATTATTTTTCCACCCTGTGGAATTTTTCTTATTGCACTGGTCGCAGGCCTCGACAAATTTTTTTATGTCTTCAACCACTCCTGGCCAGTAATAAGACATAGATGTCCTTGAACAGGTGCGACCCATCCTCAGGTGTCCACCGTCTTGAACATGTGTTTGTCTCATAACTCGTTCCTTATATTTCGAGGGCACTACCAACTGTGCACACTCGTATGATCCTGCTTTATCCGTCCTGTAAAGCACTCCATCATCCAAATAGAATTCTCCTTTTCTAGGAGGGGTATGGAGTTTTTGGAGTTTGTCAAAACACGGCTTCAGTGATCTATGTTTAACCTGTGCCTTCCTACACTCGTTACGAGACATAATTTTTGGTGGTTCCTCCTCTTGTTTAGGAGTCGACCTGACCTGAAGCGTGGATATATACACAGGTCTCTTTCCACAATTTTCAGTGTTATGGTTGTCCATCCGACAATTTTTACAATACCTCTTTCTTTTGTTAAAAGGTTTTCTTTCATCATTTTTCCTTTCATTGAATTGTGAGGTTTAATGTTTATAGTCATTGCGTGGCCTATCAAAATATTGCTTACCTTTGTTCTGGTCTCTATGGTCAAACTTATTAAAGTTTTGAGGTGCCTTAAAATTGTCTACCTGTTTCTTTTTATTACCAACTACCTCTGCTTGGGCTGCCTGATACCTTTCAGCGACATTGAGTAACTCACCCAGCCTCTCTGCACCTTGTTCCATGAGAAACTTTCTCAGGTCTGGAGCCATGGACTCTCTTAGCTGCTCAATAAGGATCATCTCCTTAAGATCTTGGGTTTTCCCCAGAGCAGTCCATTTCTCCAAGTAGGTCTCTAACCGTGCAGAGAACTGGTGATAAGTCTCACCCGACAGTAGTTTGGCATTCCTAAATTTTTTTCTATAAAATTCTCCGTTCTTTTCGTATCTTAATAAAAGAGCCTGCTTTAGCATGTCATAATTGTCCTGGTCATCTCTGCTCATCTTGGCAAAAACTTCATAAGCCGTTCCTCTAAGCCCCTGTGATAACTTGAGGCTCCACCTCTCTCTCTCTAACCCATATGTAGTAGCTAAAAGTTCAAATCTACTTAAGTACCCTTCGATGTCATCTTCTTTCTCAACAAAATGATCTACATGAAAACCCATAGCTGAGGTTGAGGCTCCCTGACTGGCAGTGGCATCTGAGGCAAAGGGGCTAGCACCATTTTCAGGAGCATGGCCTTGAAATTCTTTTTTTTTTTTTTTTTTTCCGTACGCCCGCTAATACTCGAGGCGAAATCTCAGGTTATTATTTTATGACTAACCTGACATTGATTTTACGTGAGTATCCCTTTATTTCTTGTACAGAGACAGGTGTCCCTCGCCATTCAGGCAAATACCCGCCGATTTCGGAGGTACCCATTGCAGCTGGGTCGGCTCAGGAGCCGCCAGTCCCTGGTCGACGACACTCCTTCAAATGTCCTCGCCAGGTCTCGAGTTAATCCAGTCCAAATCCCGGTCGACGAAAAATCCTCAAATGCCGTCGCCCGGGTTTGATCCTGTATCACCCGGTTGCCAGAGCGGTGTTGTAACCACTACGCTAGCGCGGCTCCCCTTGAAATTCTAACTCCCTTAGTCGTAGCTCAGGCTCCCTCTGTAATCTCTTCTCCTCCTTTTCTGCTTCCCTTTCAGCAGCCTGTCTCTTTTCCTCTCTTTCCACAGCTAGTCTCTTTTCCTCTCTTTCAGCTGCCAATCTCTTTTCTTCTGCCTCCCTTTCGGCAGTCAATCTCTTTTCTTCTCTTTCTGCAGCCAACCTCTTTTCTTCTGCCTCCAATGCCCTAGCTTCCTTGTCAGCCTCAATTTGTAACCTCTTAAGTTCTTTATCAGCCTCAATTTGTAACCTCTTCTCTTCAGCTATCTTCCTATCCTCCCTTTCAATATACTTGTCGCATTCTGAAGTTACATATTGGATCAAAGCTTGACCCTCCATGTTCATTTCTTTCGCAGTCTGCACAGCAGCAGATCGAAACTTTGCCAGATCAGCCATTTGTACTATGTAACCTTTAAAATTTCCAACTATACAAATCTCTAATTATGGCTAATAATTTCTAATGATAACCAAGAACAACCACAGGCACTGATAGCTCAACTACTATTCAATTTCTCCAAAAGGAATGCTTTTAGTTTTATACTATCTGATATTCCTAATATACTTGATAATATTTTAAGAATTTAGAATCCCAGAATCAAACTACCCAATATAGCTGGTGTTATAAGAAATTCAATCCCGAGGAGTGAGACCCCAATATATGTGGTGGATTTGATGTTATGAATTGTTGTAGGTATAATTATATTTGTAGTAAATGAGATTAGCTATGAAGGTCCCTGAATATACCCAATAATATTGTGAACTTTTCAGGGTACCTTTCCACTACCACCTTTTTATCTCATTCAAAATGTATTTATATTAGTATATTAAATGACTTCGTGTTGTGTCTAGGGTTATGAATGTAGAGTGTAATGTACAATAATCAACAAACATACAAACAGATAGTTTATTATTCACAACAGCACACAGTACTACCACAATAACATACAAACGACACTCTAAAAGGCTATCTTATTTAAGACTGTGGTTGAATTTTGTGTAAATATGATTTTTTACAGTTTTATTATCCTGATTCAAATTTATTTGTAATCAGGACTGACAATTTAAAAGTGAAATCAAAATAATCATTTACATCAGTCAAATAGCACAATAAATCCTTTGTCCGTATATAAAATATTTTTCCTAATATACGTCTGTAGTGTTCTCCTACTTTAAGGTAATACTGGTAGGACTACTAGGTTGTTGTTGTAAATCATTTCCTTTTTGTCATGTTTGTTTCTATTTTGTCACTTGTGGAACTATTTAATATTTGTCCCAGTTTTATTCACTGTCATTAGATCGTTCTTTTAAAGTTCTGTAGTTGAGCTTTCAGGTGCCGAACGAGAACTTAACTTGGCCGTAGAATATAGGTTGAACCTTTCCTCTGCTCGCTTGACAATCTGTTCCCTGTTTGATAGGCAATGGCCACTAGCATGGGCTCGCAGTAAACAGGCAGAGTCCTGAATCAATCAGTTTTCAAGCGTTTGGTACCACATTAACGTCAGTACCCAGGACCTCTGAAATGTGAAGGTATGCATCCTTCGTAATATCTAGCATACACTAATAGTCCACAGTTAAGGACATGTACATTACAAACAAACCAAAAGGATCATATCCTTATACAAACCTATGCCACCATTTTCTTTTGATGTGACAATGTACACCAGTATGCCTTTCCCTAATAGTTACAACGCCACTGCAATTCCAGCTGTAATCTCTTCCATATAATAGGATAGGTGTTATGCTCCCTTATGACAATCATACATATTCTTGTAGTTTTACACCTCTCTGACAGTCTATCCCATGGTGGATCAATCTTTAGGCTTTGCCTCATGTTCGCTATAGACCCACTCATGTCCAGACATATATTATTATTCACATTCAATTTTTATATAAAATACAGGTTAATAAATGTCAATCTTACCACAATTTTCAATGAAATATACACAGAGACGACGACTGACACAGTTTCGATCTGTTTTATTGCCCAGGCTGCTTAGAACTTGTATTTTAAAGCACAGCCTGTTCTCATCTATCACTGTTGAAAATTTTCTGGAAATGGCGTCCCCCTAACGCTTATTCTGACAATATCGATTCAGTTAGCCAATCTCTATTAATTTTACAGTGTAAACACTCTTTTCAAAAAATATCATTCAAACTTTTCCTACGTTACTAGGTTATTTATGTTAATTCAAAGGTCAGCCAATAATATTTCGTCTCACTTCAAATGCCACCCAATCAGATTCACTGTACTATCCTAGCCTATCTGTCACCTACTTTTTTCCCCAAAAATATGCGATCCAATCTAAGCAGATATGACTTGACCTGATAGTATCTCTGATCTCTATGTATGGTTTTATCAATAGTTGATTAGTTAAGGGTCTATTTATATAACTAATAACATATTCTTGGTCAGCTAGTCTTCAGGTACACGAATATACAATTTTTAAGGGGCTATGTGGTTTGGTTCAAAATTCTATCTTTTTTTCTATGTTAGTTGTTTATTTTTAAACTACCTCCTGTTCACTTCTTTTCTCATGTACTTACGAGATAATTACGAGAGCTTAGGTCATTCATAATAAGAGCTTAACATGTTTCCATGACGTAGTGTCCACAATTCTAACTTTTTCATTGTATTTGGGGAAACCCCTAAGGCAAAGCGTGCAAGTTGGTTGTAGAGTTAGAACCAATGCGAAACGAATTAGCATTTCATCTATCCTTGCCCCTCCTCGTTCAAAAATGCATTTTAGGCAAATATTTTCTTAGAACTAGAAAAAGTGGTTGTTTATGTCAAGGACGATTTTGAAAAATTGGGTACCGTTTTGTTCGGCTATTCGTTAGCAAATAATAATCTGAAGGCGTAGGCGATACCAACCGTTCTAGCAGAAAATTCTTTTGTACTTTCTTATCTTTGCCTTTATGCCCTATATTGTTATATACTAATTTAGATATTGTATTTAGAAGTCACTAATATATATATATATATATATATATATATATATATATATATATATATATATATATATATATATATATATATATATATATATATATATATATATATATATATATATATATATATATATATATATAATAGGTAGAAAGTGTCACGGATTGCCTCCCCTGCTTCGCAGTAGTGGTCCAACAGTGGCCAAAACTCAAGAGTATCTACTATTAGCTTCCAAGGTATGTACCTGCGCGCAAGATTACTCTTGGCAGAGATGTAGATAGAAGATTAATGACACTTCTACCTTAAGGGAGATGTCACAAGATATTCCCAGAAGTCAAGAACAAAAGCTGCTTAGGGCTGAGCAATTTGTTAACTTATAATCTGGTCCGTCGCCTTTTGTGAAGGATTTAAGCAATGGTTTAGCCCGTTCAAGCCCCCAGTTGGTGTATTCCAACGAAATCCCTCTTATAAGGTATAGCTCTGTTTAGAGGTAAATAAAGGTCTAAGTATTTATATATAGAAATATTAATTATTCTGGCTCATACTTTTGCTTTCATACATATAACTGAATCAACTATTATTGTTTAGTTTTAGAACAACAGGTAACACATTTAATAGTGAGATAGTCTTTAACAGGTTAAAATAAATATGGAAAGATTAGTGGAATTTTGATAGATATAAAGTTCTCATCATTGAGACGTAGGTGGGAATTTAACTTTATACTTGAAGTTTAACTGAAATGTCCTTTTTGCTGGTGCCTTTTAGTTAGCACTTAGCTTGTATGAGTGAGTCCTGCAGCTGTGGTTCATCAAGCCTTCTCCACACTCTCTTCCACTGTAGGCGGTTATGGTGGATGCTTTTCTCTCACACTAGCGGCGTTAGTACCATACATCGTCTGATGGCTTGTAACCACGAATTTTAGACAACTGAAAGAAACAAATGCCTGCTGAGTACATTTGTTCGCCGCAAACTAACAAGCCCATTGTCATCCGCTCCACCCATCAATGTTAACCTCTCAGAAGAATTAAATTCTCGAGCACACAGTGTAACTCAGGGAATATGATGAAAATTCACCCATATCCTTCTGGGTGTTAACTAGGAAATTGCGTCTGGAGTGCGTGAATAATGATTTGCATGAATTACAATTTTAAAAAGTACATAAATCTCACAAGATAATATGTTACACTGATCACTCATCACTGCTCCAGTCGGAGTCTGGAGTCGCTCTGCTGTCGGGTTTCCCGCACGACTAGTCAGAAACAATCACCAGCTTTTGCTGTAGTGGTTCATGAATATACTATTTTCATATGTTGAGGTTGCCAGCCTCATATATATCCACTAGCAGGAAAACATGTTAAATTCACGTTTGTAATAGAAATGTTCACAACTTACCCCAAATTTTTGGGAATACACAATCTCCTTGCGCAGATTTTCAGATGGACGCGAGCAATTTCGGTGCATATGCTCTCGAATCAATTTCGTCTGAGAAATTCCTCTTAAGACGTTGTTCTACGAATCTCTTGGCCTGGGAAACTAGTAATTCCTCTTCGGCGGGTGTTCTGCGATACACTTCGTCTGGGATATTATTTCTCTTATGACTGATGATCCAATTCCTAGGTTTCCAGTCCTAATATGTAAAGTCCTGGTCCTGAAATTTTACAGTCTGTGTATTTAAATATGCGGGTTTACGCTTAAGGTTTCAGTGTTGCCCAATTAATTTCGATCTGTCACTTTTGATATAGGAATTTTAGGTCTCATCCTTCTCTTTCTGGCTTCTTGGGAGTTGCTCGGTTGAAGTTGCGAAGCTGTCCGTTCTGTGTTTCTGAGTTCACTAGATTATATCTCTCATTCTCAGTTCAAATCACAGATGGTTTTCTGCCGAATGTTCCAATAGAATTCATTGTATATTCCGACTTCTCAAATCAAACTAATCAAATCTCTCTAGCACTGTTTGGGTGGGGAAGATTTAAATATCCCCCCCCCTTGCCTGTTTACAATATTAATTGTAATATCCACGCGTGACCTCTTTATAATAAGACGTAATATTGTTCCGGCTGCACCTATCTGCCTCCAACAATATTGTGACCATGTTTTCCATGTCTTCCGCCAAGATGTCTACCCCGACAGGTTATCCAATTATCGCCGTTATCTGCGTGCCTCCGCCAGACAGATGTCTGGTCAGACGATGTTGTCTTCTTTCATCTTACGCACAAACAAGCTTGTGTCAACACGGTCATCAGCTTTTCACTGGGGTCAAATGTTGGACCGACATGTTTCCAAAGGTGGTCAGACGGATTCAAAGAGATAAGCGGGTGACCGGTCTGATGACTGGGTAATGTTACGATAATACCACAATTCACCTGGCGGAACGTAAATGCGTCTGAGGAGCGGTAAACAAGATAAAGACAGTCCTATAGCAAATACTTCCGTAGGGGTGTGTAGTGTTAGAGACTTTCCCCTACTATATTCAACATAGAGGGAAAAAAATGGTGCATAAAAATGCCACATAATAATGACGGGAGAGAAAAATAAGAAAATATCACTCGCACGGGAATGTAATGCAATCCTGCCGGAGTGGACTTGGGATGGCACAGCCGTATCGTTACGGATAGGCAAACTGAGGCACGAATGAATAGATAGATAGTTAAAAGAGTCGCATAGCAGATACTTCATTAGGGAAGTGAAGTGCTAGACTAGGTCCAGCTTTATGAGGTGCGGTGTTCAGCTCCCTTCCTGGCTGCCTTTGTCTTCCCTACCTCAAGAGCTGAGTCAGGTACCCATTTACAACTGGGTAGACTGGAGCGTGACTCTACCAGGTTCTGAACCCGGCATATTATACAGTAACTTCTCTGCGAGTGGCAAGCGTTCTGACCGCTTTGCCAATATTGGACGCTCGGTATATGGATGGTTAAAGTTGGGTTGACTTACAGGCAGGCAGTGAGGCAGGCATTGTATCCGTGTGAAGTGAACTTGGGAGGAAGAAAAAAAAAGTATTAGGCGGTGTGACGCAAAATTGTGAACGTTCAGGAGTTGAAGACAATGATTGTCCTGTCCTTCAAAAGTACGTAAAGAAATAGTTAAACGCTCGCGGACAGTGTTGATACTGTAGTTTTGTTTATACTACATAATCACTCATTTTGGTTTGTCCTGTATAATAAAATGTCACGTGTAGTTCCCGGCGGTGTCTGACGAAACAGAGAAATAATAGGTCTACTGCGCCATCAGGCACGTGAAGGCGCCTAATATGAAGTTGTACATGGGGCTGGCAACCTCGTCATGGAAACCAAATTGCCACAGACTACAAGAGCATGTGACTGTTTGGTGAAGGCATCCTGCAAGAGGACCAGCAGCAAGGAGCGCAAAAGAGAATGGTGATATAATAATATAGTGACGTAATCCCACGAGCACACAAATTAACACTGGCTCACAACATGGTGTCAAGTTTTATGTTAAAAAGTGGGCAGAGTGAAGCTTTTGATAGAGGAACGTTGTCTGAAACATTTTGTGAACCATATTTAGTTATTTCGTGATACACTAGATCAGGGGTACTTAACGCGGACGCTGTACCTCTCAGCCACTCCGACCACTTCAGGAAAGAAGCAAAGAGGAGAACAAAGTAAAAGGATAAGATCGTGTAACCGAAACGATACTGTTGTTAGCGGTGTCTGTCGCTAGACTTCGCCATGACTGGCACGTTTGACAGACTGCTTATCAAGGAAAACGCTGACATTCACTGTGGTGTATGGTTCCTGCAAGCTTAACTGAGTAATGAGGTGTTTGTGGCAAGGTATTGGAAATGAGTTGCCTGTTTGTTAGCGAACATTTACTTGTTCGTTGGCGGAGATCGGGCTATGGTCTATATTAATCACTGCATATTTCCAAAAGCGCTCAGTTGGCTAAGCAGTTACAGCCCTAACCTCTCGTAGCACAGTTATCGGGTTCCGTCTCGCTCCAATCTACCCAGCTGTAAATGGGTAGCTGACTCTGCTTGAAAGTAAGGGGAATGCAGCGAGGAAGGGAACTGGTCACTTCTGCTCATAAAAAAGCTGGACTTAGTATGGTGAAGTCTCTAACACTTCACTCCCCAATAACAGTGTCTGCTAGGAGACTTCCTTGACCTTGACCTTATATGTCCAAAAGCCGGTCTGGTAGTCCAGAGTTTACTGTCAGACCCATTCCGTGGAGACAGTTGTTACACTTTTACGCCAAGCTGATCATGTAATCATACTCGTACGTAAAGCTAGCCAATTCTCGAACTAGCGCCAGGTTCTAAAACCAGTGCTCTTAACGTAACATGTAATTTAATACCTGCACTTTACTGGCAATGACGTCACGGAGAAATTTCAAAATAAAAATGTTGTTTTGCTCCAGGTGAGATGATTCAGAGAGAGAGAGAGAGAGAGAGAGAGAAAGAGAGAGAGAGAGAGAGAGAGAGAGAGAGAGAGAGAGAGAGAGAGAGAGAGAGAGAGCGCAGCACGAGCTTCCCTTCATTGTGCTCACGGATGAGTGAGTCATTCATCAGATTGCATTGTTTTTAATGAGATAGTATGTGAGCCGTAAATTTGTCAATTGTATATGTCCAGAAGAAGCGAAACACACCTGTTTGAATGATACTGGCAACCGTGAGTGAGTCATATGAGCGTTTTACCACAGCATGTAGATGTAAACTTGCCATGATGTGTCGCCATAAATCAATGAGAAGATTTGATAAACTTGACTGTCCCTCTGTTGGAAACTGAGAAGATTGCTGACGTGATCTGATGTATGAGATAGTGACGTGAAACTCTATATAGAACATTTCAACAGGAAGTAATCTGATCTTTAGACGAGGTCCACCCTCAGACAAATGTTTTGACTGGTTAAACAGATACAATAATGGTAGTCCGATAGCAGATACTGCCGTATGGAAGAGAAATGATCGAGACTTCACTATACTAGGTCCAGCATCGAGAGGTGACATGACCAGTTTCCCTCCTCGATGCCCTGTTCATCCCTAAATCAAGAGCAAAGTCAGGTTCCCATTTACAGCTGGGTAGACTGGAGCATGTCGATACCGTGAATCGAACCCGGTACCTTTCCCACGAGACCAGCCACTTGTCACATAAATATTGGGTCGATCTCTTTTCCTCTCCGGCAGTGTTTAGTTAAATTTTGTGTGTGTACTAAATCACTCGCAAATTCTGTGGTCGGCCCATTTCTTTCTCTGCTACCAAGCAGATATTAGCTATTTTCTTATAAATTTTACACTCCCTTCTGTGATAATTGATCATGTTTGCTTTGCGCTTCTCGGCTTTGCTAAGATTAAGCCGCAGGTAAAACCAAGATGGGCCCGGTCAATATTTGTATAGTGAACGCATTTCATGTTTACCTAGGAGCGCCCCTCGATAAATTGTCGACTTGTCGGCATGCACTCGCCTGAAACGAATGACATAATCATTTCCTGTACACCTTGTTACAAAGAAATTACTTTAGATGAAAGTAATATCTTATTTCTAAACACTGCCGAGAGAGTGATCGGAAGTTTTCATTCCATATTTGGAAGACATGACCTTTGCAGCAATGCACAGAAATTTCCTAGTGGAAATATTTTGAATTACCCCACAAGAACACGTATGTTTGAAACTATTGACCGGCATTTGAGATGTAGGAATAACCACATTTCTGATTGTGCCTGGTTTAATAGAAAAAAACACGTGCCAGGAACGAAAGGGGGAATATAACCTGACACGTTTAGAGCACTGTGAAAATCTACCTCGCGCCAAGAAGACAACCAGACCTTGTCAGAGTTAAGACTAAAATGAGCTTTAATTTATTGGAACGGACCCTTGTTTGAGCGTCTTGAGGACTTAAGAGCCCAGGAAAACTCTAATATTTTAACACGGAAAACCGGAATCTGAGGGAGCTGAAACATAAGTTAAAGTGAAAACTTATTGCTAAAGTAACAACACCCCAGACCAAGTGTACGAGGCCTCTATAAGTGCCTTTATTTCTCTGAGCTAGCAGTTTGTGAGCCTAAAGATTGGCGTAAGTTGTACATTTTGAATTCTATACTTTTTCATTATTAAAATGTGAACTAATACGTATGAATACGTATGGCATGTGAATATTAATATGTGAAAATTGCTAGTGGTTGTCCAAGTCATTTGAGGCTGGCAACCTCAGCATATAGAATGATGATTTCATGAACCACCACTGCCAGGGCTGGTTACTGCTTTATTGCGAGTTTCTTATAAGGAACCAAAAGCAGAGGTAGTCCCAATTGCCATATGGAGCAGGAAGGGAATGATGAAAGAAATGATGTACATGCTTGTTATATTATTAACATTTTCAACCGATGTAAATGTAAACATATTCAAACTATGTTGTTGACATTTTCAACTAAAGTTAAGTATAAAACTATTCATTTTAAATGTAAAGACAGTACTGGGGGACCCCAGTATGTTATGGGTGCTTCGATGACTTCTAATATTTGAGGATGACCAAGTTATTATATGCGTATTCAGTTTATAGAGTCAAAGTCCCTCGGGTTCTTATCACTTTTGTAGGATTCCGTAATACTGTTCGTTGGTATCGATAATGTCTGCTTTAACCCTTGTGATACATTATGTGCTGAACATGTTTCATATTAAACATTCGACCCTTGACTGACCTGTATTAGTCTCTTGTCTTATTGATTATATTGGCAGTGTGAGATGCAGCGTGTTAAGACATTAATCATCACTGGTCATGATCAGTTGAATATTAACAGCATTTAACTCAACTCCGAATACGACAGTTGATAAGACCGTGATTTTGACGACTCAAAATATTTAATTAGTAATTTCATACCATGAGCAGACACCAACTACATGGGAACAAAAGTCACATCACATTCATGTACGATCTGTAAGAGTTCTCATTATTTCATTAACACATGTTCATTAATCTCTATCTAGAGTTCTGGTTCAAGGTCAGTTCCTTTTAACGGCCAATGTCCTTTGGCATAAATTCAGAGGCTAACTAGACTTACTCCCGTCGCTAGTTTATACAATAGCGTTTTGCACTAGACTTAACTATTCTGCTAGTTTTGCAATACACTTATTCTGCTAGGCTTACGTCTACTGCTAGTAGTCTAATATCCGTTACACTAGGCTTACGCTTGCCGCTAGCTGTACAATATCCATCTATACTAGTCTTACACTATTGCTAGTACCGTAATGTTCCTTTGGCATACCACGCCAGGCTAATCTGCCATAATTATGCAAACTGCGTTATTCATACGACGACTTACGTTTGGTTCAAGAAATACACTGCTCAATTGGCTTCCCAGCCACACAATTAATAAGTGGATATACCACACAATATAAGTGGCAATGGCCACACTTCTGAAACACACTGCCGTTCGGGTCAAAACCCACAAGTCGAATAGATAGTGGCTATGCCACACAATCCATAGTGGCGATGCCACACATTTCAAACACTGCCGTTGGGGCCGAAGCCCACACGTCGAATTACGTTATAAAGACATACGCGTCATGCATAGTGATATGCATACTACGTCGTTAATATATATTGAATTGCGATGTTCCATGGTGCAGCAATCCGAGTTGGCCAAACTCAAATGCTTGCACACATGCAACAATCATCGACATCGGTCGCGGAGATATAATCATTTGAGGAATGCGCCATGCTGCAGACATGAAGCAATCCTCAACATCATCCCCCTCACTTCCAAACGTGACACTTGTGGCACGGATGATAGTGATGGAGAAGACGCTCGTCTCCCGAATATATTAATATTAGTACTACCTACTTATAACTATCATACTAATTAAGTAGACACATTAAATTTTATAACATTAATACTAGCACTTGTCAACATGGTGACTAAAGAGTTAATTCAATTTCTTCTCAGAGAAGTTGCGTGATAACAGATCTGCCAAGTTATTGTCTGATCCAGCAATAGGCAGAATCGTAAATGAAAATTCTTGAATTAACAGGTACCATCGATGTATTCTAGCGTTACGCATTGTTCTAGCTGTTATGTAAGTAAGAGGACTATGGTCTGTCATAATGTAAAAGTGCGTGCCGATGAGATATCTTGACAGCTTCTCCAGGCACCAGACCATCGACAGGAGCTCACGTTCACCTGTCGCATACTTTTGTTCAGCCGGAGTCAGTTTCCTCGACACATAGAAACATGGATGGAGTGTTTCCTTGTAACATTGCAGCAAACAGCCACCCATGGAGTAACTCGAGGCATCTGATTGAAGTATGAATGGAATACGTATATTCGGTAACAACAAAATAGGTGCATTACTAAATAATTTCTTAATTGTTACCAAAGCGCTTTCGCAATCTTTGTCCCAACGTACCTTATTAGGACTACCTTTGGTCAACAGTGCGGACAAAGGTGTAGATAGCTGAGCGAAATGCGGGATGAACTTATGGTAATAGTTTATCAAGCCTAAAAGGCTTCTAACTTGTTTCTTAGTTGAAGGGGTAGAAATCTCTAGAATTCTTTTGACTTTATTGTCGTCAGGATACAGTTTGTGGTTACCTATTCGGTGACCAAGAAAAGAAATTTCCTGACAACCTATTTGGACCTTTGAAGGTCGCACAGTCAAACCATGCATACGTAACGTATGTAGAAGAGAAGTTAAACCATCAATATGGTCTTCCCACGAGTCATGAAATAGGCAGATGTCATCGATGTACGTGATGACATCTTTACGATCGCCAAGAAGGCGTCGCATCATGCGCACAAACGTCGCTGGCGCATTCACTAACCCAAAACACATATAATTCCATTGGTAGAGTCCAAATGGAGTTGTGAAAGCTGTGTAAGGTTTGGCATTTTCGGCAAGAGGAATTTGCCAGTAGCCTTTAGAGAGATCTAGTTTGCTAAAGAAAGTAGCATTAGATAATTCTGACAAAAGATCATCTAAAAGTGGCATAGGCTCACCGTCTGTGATTGTAATTTTGTTCAATCGCCTAAAATCAATACACATACGTAAAGAATCATCCTTCTTTTTAACTATCACCATTGGGAATGCATATGGTGATTCAGAAGGAGATATCACACCTAAACGTATCATCTCTTTTAACTCTTTTTCTACCCTATCTTTGTGGTGTAAAGATATAGGATAGGGTCTAAGTTTGATAGGTTTATAATCAGTAAGAGTAATATCATGGGATATAAGCGATGTCTGACCTGGAAGATCGGTGAGAACATCATTGAAAGAAATGAGAATATCCCGAACTTGATCTTGTTGTGACGAAGATAGTGAAGAAGAAATAGTCACGTCTTTCCAAGATTCCGATGATTGCAAAGAAGGTAGTTGGAATTGTAAAGGGATAGACGAAGTGGTATCTTCTTCATGAACAACTGCGAAAGAAGCAGTATGATGTGAAGAATCATCAATAGAGTTAATAACAGGAATTAATTCCTGTGGTCTTTCAACTGCTAATTTTAGCATGTTGACATGGAAGGTTTTGATTTTACCTCTAACGTTCACCGAGTAGTCAACATCTGTGACTTGTTTGATAACATCAAATTGACCTTGCCATGATATCAGTAATTTGTTATCGTTATGAGGTAGCAACAACCAAACTTTTTCCCCTGGTTTGAAGGATCTTAATATTCTCTTTTGATTATGCAATAATCTTGATCGTTGAGTGGCTGATTTTATACTCTGGGATGCATAAGTGCACGCATCAATGATTCGTTGTCGGAGATCAATAACTAACTCGTAGCTGTTTCGAGTGGCAGTATCAATTGATGCTCCAATCAACAAATCCTTGAGTATCATCATTGGTCCGCGAGGATTCGAACCATAAACCAATTCGAACGGAGACCATCCCGTGCTTTCGTGAGGCACTTCACGAAAAGCGAAGAGGGCCGCCGGCAGAAGCCTGTCCCATTCACGAGGGCATTCTTCAGTTATCTTAGATAACATCTGTTTTAGAGTGCTATTGTAGCGCTCGCACACACCGTTTGATTGGGGCCTATACGCACTACAAAACGAGTGGTGAACAGATAACATGGATTCTAAATCCCTCATAATGTTGGAAGTAAATTGTGATCCTTGATCTGACAAAATATCCTCCGGAAAACCGATTCGACAAAATATCGAAAATAATGCATCAGACACAGATGCAGTTGTGATGGCTTTCAATGGTATGGCTTCTGGCCAACGCGTGCAAAGATCTACGCAAGTTAAAATATAACGAAATCCATTATTTGAAACAATTGATAACGGACCCACTATATCTACTGCAATCTTTTTGAAAGGTCTTTCGGGCACGTCTGTAATCTGTAAGGGTGCCGTATGGAACCTGCCCTTACGTGCTATACCTTGGCATGTTGTACATGATTTGCAGTATAACTTTGTATCTTTATTGACCCCAGGCCAATAAAATTGTGACGTAACACGAAACAATGTTTTTTTGATCCCCATATGCCCTGCCATAGGGGAGTCATGACCTGTTTGTAGGACCAATGGTCTGTATTCCTTAGGTACTATCACTTGATGTATAATTGTTTTGCCATCATCATAATATCTAGTGAGCATTGATTTCTTTATCTTGAACCATTGTTTAGCCCCTCTTGTGTATTTAATTGTTTTTTGTTCTACTCGGCTAAACAATCCTTGTAAAGTTGGGTCACTCTTCTGTTTTTCTGCAAAAACAGAAGGTGTAACAGTGCCAACTTGAGACATAATTGTATCTATTATAGGAAGAGGTGGTGTAGCCATGTCCGTAGCTAACTGTTGTGCTCTCGTTACAACAGCATTTGCCACCTGTGGGTGAGATTCAACCCACATTGCAATCTCCTCAGGAGTGCAATCTTTAACTCCTGGTATGTTTCCTATTATAATTTCAGTTATGGGTGCTCTCAAGCCGCAGGCATAGACAGTGCCTGTGTAAAAAGGAGTATCAATGTATACTCGTGCCACAGGGAAAGTTTCTATATTCCCACCAAATGTGACACACTTAACTGATTTGCCTGTAAAAGCAGAGGGCTCGATAAGCGAGTGCTTTATGCCTATCGTTGAGGACCCAGTGTCACGCAAAACTCTCACTACCTTACCATCCAATATTCCGGGATGAAATGTAAGATAACCGACATTTACACATGCCGACATTGTTGGCATACAATGACCACAATCAAGTGTAATTGTAGACTTTAATCTGTTTTTCGACTGACACTCATAACATGTATCATTCATTACCATACATGCGTTCGCATGATCATTATCATCATTACCCTTCTGCCTTTCTCCTTTTTGACACTGCAATTATTTGCATGTCTATGTTTATTTTTGTCTCTCGACGGAGATCTGGCATTACCTTTGTTATTATTGACTGACTTTTTATTGCTATAATAAAAATCAGTAGAGTCATCCTTCCTGGCATCTCTACCATAAGATGATCTCTGTTTATAGTATCCTTTTTGATGTGAACCATCATAATCCCTGCCTCTGTGATACCCACGATCATGAGGTGAATATC
The DNA here is from genome assembly GCA_024509875.1 of Oreohelix idahoensis. NCBI lineage: Eukaryota > Metazoa > Mollusca > Gastropoda > Stylommatophora > Oreohelicidae > Oreohelix > Oreohelix idahoensis. Next base: position 391,318 of record JAMPIV010014364.1, on the reverse strand, counting down.
CTCTATAACCTCGTCGATATGAATTCGAAGGAGAGCGATGACGACGGAAGTTATAAAACCCTCTGTCGGATTGATAATAATCTGAACGACAACGTCCATCAAAGCTCTTCGATCGAGGTCTCTGATCATGGTGTGCCGCGCACACAGGCATAGGATCTCGAATAGTCGATCTATGAAGATCTTTATTCTGATGTGCGGTCTGATACTGTCTTCCGAGTTTTTCATACTCATCGATAGAATTAGGATGTCTTTCTTGTAAAAATGCTTCTAATTCAGTGCTGCATGCGGATAAAACTTTATCTCGCAGCATGAGATCTATAACACCTTCATATGTTTTATTTATACCAGATAGATCAATCCATCTGCTAAGGAAATGTTTAATAGATGCAATGAATTCACCAAAATCTGCATCCTTGCTTGGCTTAGCCGCATGAAAACGATCTCTGAATCCAGACTCAGTTAACTGGAAACGTCTTAGTAATACCTCTTTTACGACATCGAAATCGCTTCTGCTCTTTTCATCAAGACTCGTGAAACATTTAAGTGAGTCACCAGTCAAAAAATCAAGTAAAAGACTGCTCCATCTTTCCTTGGGTATGTTCAGAGCTGTGACCTTGATGATGAATCTAGATATGAAAGAGTCAACACAATCGCGAGTTTGGTCAAAATGTGGCATTTTTTAACTTAGGATAGAAAATATTTGTACCAGCCGCAGTCTTAGTCTGTTCAGACTGCACTTTAGCTAATTCTAAAGCTTTTTCTTTTTCTGCATGAAGTTTTAAAGTTTCCATTTCCATGGCATTTTTATGGGCTTGATCCAGTTGCATAAGTTCCATTCTCCTTAATTCCATTTCTTTATCTCGTTGTGCCATTCTTTCCTTCTCAAATTCTCTGTCTTTTTCTTGTTGAGCTAATTCTTTATCACGTTGAGCCATTTTATCTTTCTCAAATTCTCTGTCTTTTTCTTGTTGAGCTATAGTCAGTCGTTCTAATTCCATTTTCATGGATATTTCTTTATCCTTCTGAGCCATCTCTTTTTCTTTCATTTCCCTCTCTTGGGTTAATTCAAACCTCCTAAGCTCATCAGCTCGTTTAGTCATTTCGCGCTGTTCCATTCTTTCCAGACGCGATAAATATTCATCATATTTCGTATCTGCAAAACTTTGTAGTTCCGCTCCTGATTTTCCATAACTTTTTCCAATATCAATGAATTCCTGTAGTGTAGACATGATAATAGGTTTCTGAGTACCTTCAATAGTCTATAATATACACCAGGTTTATAGAACTCACTATAATATGTACATGAATATATTAATCAATAACAAACAAGTTCGGAAAACATGTGACAAAGACAGTGAAAACAATCAAATGAGTTCCAATGAAATGATTTTTTCAGTTATACGACAACACTTTACACTTATAAAGTAAATAAAGGAGACTTATAATCAGTAATCAGTAAAAGAAAGAAAAGAATTTACATCACAAAAATATAACAAGACAAGTCGTCTTAAACGAACGTGTAGACAAAGAAGTTTTAGATCACACACGACAACAATTGTCAACAGTACTGAAATTAGGTTACGTAAATAAATAGGACGTAATTCACTTGACGAAACTGCTAAGTACACAAAATATGGTTATATTGCGAACTGAGGAAACATTTATATCCTGACTCGAAAGAAAAAATATAATCAGTCAGATCCTCAGTCAGCGAATATAAGCATGCAAATCTAATAGAAGTTAACATTCACTGACGTTTTCCTGGGAAAATTCCAGTCAATATTAAACACGACGAATATACGAATATACGAATAAACATGAATGGGGAACACAGATGATGAGTATAAAAGTAAGTAAAATAACGATGAACTGTAGACCAAAGCTAATGCAAGGACAATATGATAATGTTCAAGCGCCCAAGTAAAATCAAGAACTTATCTGTTTAGCTGTCCCTCTGAGAAATACATGAGTGCATGTAATTCTAATCCAAGTTCCGAACCGTGTCTTCAACAGCTGAAGTCCATTGATTGTAGACCTTGACCTTCGCAGCAGGGAACCGTTTGAAAATATTGCTTCGGTCTTCGAACGTAGTTTCTTCAATCGATATGCGTCGCAGCCTCAGATGAATTTGATGAAGATATACATTCTCCACTGGTTCAGGTTCTCGAGTGGAAAATTATCGTTCTATCTGCGTGAATCAGTCTCTTTGGTGGAAGAAAATTCGGATTCTCTCAGGCAATGTTGTCTGCTAGCGGTGACGGCATCGATGTAGTGACGTCACTTTCTGTCCTGCGCATTTCAGTTGCCAGTTAGGCTTGAATGAATGATTTTACCTTCAAAACGTTCATCATCAGTTTAACTTTCTTCGATACTTGAAGGGGGGAAATCCAGTATTCACGAAATCCAGACACTTTCTGACACCAGTATGTTACGGGCCTCGGGACCCCAGTATGTTCTGGGTGCTTCGATGACTTCTAGTATTTGAGGATGACCAAGTTATTATATGCGTATTCAGTTTATAGAGTCAAAGTCCCTCGGGTTCTTATCACTTTTGTAGGATTCCGTAATACTGTTCGTTGGTATCGATAATGTCTGCTTTAACCCTTGTGATACATTATGTGCTGAACATGTTTCATATTAAATATTCGACCCTTGACTGACCTGTATTAGTCTCTTGTCTTATTGATTATATTGGCAGTGTGAGATGCAGCGTGTTAAGACATTAATCATCACTGGTCATGATCAGTTGAATATTAACAGCAATACAATAGCGTTTTGCACTAGACTTAACTATCCTGCTAGTTTTGCAATACACTTATTCTGCTAGGCTTACGTCTACTGCTAGTCGTCTAATATCCGTTACACTAGGCTTACGCTTGCCGCTAGCTGTACAATATCCATCTATACTAGTCTTACACTATTGCTAGTACCGTAATGTTCCTTTGGCATACCACGCCAGGCTAATCTGCCATAATTATGCAAACTGCGTTATTCATACGACGACTTACGTTTGGTTCAAGAAATACACTGCTCAATTGGCTTCCCAGCCACACAATTAATAAGTGGATATACCACACAATATAAGTGGCAATGGCCACACTTCTGAAACACACTGCCATTCGGGTCAAAACCCACAAGTCGAATAGATAGTGGCTATGCCACACAATCCATAGTGGCGATGCCACACATTTCAAACACTGCCGTTGGGGCCGAAGCCCACACGTCGAATGACGTTATAAAGACATACGCGTCATGCATAGTGATATGCATACTACGTCGTTAATATATATTGAATTGCGATGTTCCATGGTGCAGCAATCCGAGTTGGCCAAACTCAAATGCTTGCACACATGCAACAATCATCGACATCGGTCGCGGAGATATAATCATTTGAGGAATGCGCCATGCTGCAGACATGAAGCAATCCTCAACAGTAGTCCCAATTGCCATATGGAGCAGGAAGGGAATGATGCAAGAAATGATGTACATGCTTGTTATATTATTAACATTTTCAACCGATGTAAATGTAAACATATTCAAACTATGTTGTTGACATTTTCAACTAAAGTTAAGTATAAAACTATTCATTTTAAATGTAAAGACAGTATTTCGCCCATTGGGATTAAGATTAATTCTCAAAGAGGGTAAAAGTTCTGAAGGTAGATGGGATGGTGAATAGGAAGATGGGGACACATAAGTATGTGTCGGGAAACTCAATACTCAGAGGGTATTCGTTTCTCTTTTGCCATACTAGTTGGTGGCACCAGTTGAGGGTACTATTTCTGGAACAAGTGAGGGTATAAGTGGCCAGAAGTCGACGCTAGACACCATCATCAGACGGGTCTTAGAGACGCGGTACCATCTTTGCAGTTACTCCATTATTCTACTTGGAACGTGCTGCAGCTATTAAATCTTGACCAGGGACGCGAGTGATCAGACATCTATCTGGAAAGACCCAAACATCACCGGGAGCAGAAACAACTATTGGCAGCTAAGTAAAACTTAAAAGCTGCCAAGTGAACTGTCCATTTTCGAAAACTGAAAGAAGATGGAAGATGCTGCGCGATAGTAGTTCTTCAACGAACTGAAAGACCATGTCGCTTCATAAAACGAACTGCCCATCCATATGACGCTTTAAATGCTGTTGTGCCTGTTCGAGATTTTTTAAGTTCCAGAGCTTTAAGTCGGATTCCAATGCATGAAACACCGATGCCTTGTTGCCTTCTATCCACTACCCACTCCAATAATGTTTTTTTCTAGGTCTGGAAGATCTGGTGGTGACCCACAATTCGCCTTTTTCTTACTAGGCAACACTTGCAGCGCCTCTTTGTTTTTTCGCCACAATCGAATGTTGCACTCGTTAATGGAAAAATGTCGACTTGCTGCCTGATTGCCGTTAGATTCTGCATATTTTACCACTAAGAGCTTTTCTGCTGCAGTACAACATTTTCTCGGATTCATTTTTAGGGCTCAAAATAATAAAATGACTAACTTTACAACCAAGCTTAATATCAAAACAGATTGAAGACCAAGAGTGCGAAATGTGTTTTGCAACAATGTCTGACACATAAGAAAACACATGGCACATTCAATTTTGCGCCATTTTCACTGTCAAATTGTGACAAAAACTTGACAGACTTTCCAATGTAGGTTACTTTCGATATCGAAAATTACGTATTTTTTAGTACTCGCGTATAATACGCACCCGAGTTTTAGCGGGCAAAAATGAGTAAAAATTGTGCGTATTATACGCGAGATTTTACGGTATGTCTCAGACAATTTCTTAAATACACGTAAACAGAGCTAAATAATAATAAGAAGAAATTCGCTGAATTAACTCAGCTGGGGGCTTGAACGAGCTAACGAATTATAAGATTTCATAATCCTTCACAAAAGTTGACGGCAGATACTAGAGTTAACGTGCTCAGCCATTGCAGCATTGTTCTCGCTTTCTGAATATCTTGTGAACACTACCTTGAAGTAGAAGCATCATTATCTTTCTATCTACAACTCTGCCAAGAGTAATCTTGTGCGAAGGTAGACACACCTGAAGACCCACATTAGTTACTCTTGAGTTTTGGCCACTGTTGCACCACTGCACAGCTAAGGGGAAGCAAACAGTGACACTACTCTGCTAATTCGTACGCACACACATACAGTATTTGGCGTTCATTTTAATCTGCGCCTCTCATTTTCGTTATTGGCCGTGCACACCAAAGAGTAATCACACTGGACATTCAGCTCGAGATCTGAGCCTGCTTGAGGGGAGGTTTAACCCCCAAAAATGAAGAATTTCATTGAAAATATCAAATTTTAGATACATATTGCACTGGAAAGTACATTCATTTGCCCACATTTCTGTATGTTTATTTTCACTAAAACCTTTGTGGATGATTTTATATAAATTTTTAAAGTATGTCAGGTAAGTGTATTTTTACCTAATTATATATGTAAAATATACAAATTGGTATATTTGTGATGCTATATTGCTTCTAATGCATGGATTTTAATTTTCGGTAACATTCATTTCCCTGAAGCAAACAGAATTCAAGTTTTTCAAACATAGTTTCATGTGAAAAAATAATTTTAACTGGCTAATTTTTATTAACCATGCGGTCCTTTGATGGATCTTCGAAATAATAACGTGGCTGCAGGTATTCCAGTAGAGTGGTAGGGTACCTCCTTATACGCAAATAAAGCTGCAGGTAAGAACGAATCACAGGATTCTGGTTTCTCCTGTGCGAGCTTACATAAATTTGTAAGTAGAGTCCCGTTATATCTTTCCACTTGTCCAATCGATTGTGGATGATAAAATGTGCTGACGAGAATATTTTGAAAAATCCTAAAAACTTCCTCCATCAGTTTCCCTCTGAATTCTGAAGGATTGTCAGTTAATATCTGATAAGGGTATCCTAATCTTGTGAATATTGAGAGCAAAGCCTCTCCTACATGTACTGAGTCTGCGGAGGGTAGAGCAATCGCTTCTCCCCACATAGTACATGTCTACCAGAGAAAGGATGTATTTTTTCGAAAACTGATGAAAAGCGCACACAGTCTGCTGAAATGAAGAATTTAATGAAAAGTAAGCAGCAAAGTATGACACAGAACATGGAATCAATAAAGGAAAATACCAGAGATGATTCCTACATAGCAGGGGGATACTGAGGTGAGTAAATTTTGTGTAAAAGTGTAATTCCTCCCTTTTTTCTTATTTTTCTCAAAACCTCATTTTTCACACAAATGTGGGCACGTTGCCCATGATTTTTCAAAAACTATTAGTGATACAGCAGTAAATTTTGGGCCACATACTGTACACATAGCGTTCATTAAAATAAACTAAAATAAAGGATATATGTTAACAAACTACAAAACTGTTGAGAAATAGCTAAGATACCCCCCTTAAAAATTTCAACTTTTTTCGATTGGTATGTTAAAATCGAAAAAAACTCAGATATCAAACCAATCAAAATTATTTTAGTATACAATCATTATCATATATTAACAAATGAAACAGCCAAATTTCATAACTCAAGTTGTACTCACATTTGAGATATCTTGGGCAACAAAATACCCAAAAAAGCTAAAGATTTGCCTTTTTTTCACTGTTTTTCCGCCATAGATTGCAAGTTTTTAGTATATACCTCAATGTTTTGTATTTTTTTCAGTCATTTTGCTAGTATAAATGACCAGATATAGATATTAACTTATAATTCTGTGTTTTTCATTTTGGGGGTTTAACCTCCCCTTGAAGAATGTTATCTGACCCTATGTATTTAATGACCAGTTTTAAAATCAAATACACACATATATGGAACAAAACCCGGCAACAGTCACTGTTGATACAGGTTAAAGAGAGAAAGTCGAGGCGGATCATAGGACACAAAAAAACGGTAAAGATAATCCTGTAATAGATACTTCAGCAGCCAGGTGAAGTATTGGAGACTTCATAGTAGGTCTCAGTTTTTTTTTCTCCCTTTTGTGAGATGTTGTGACCAGTTCCCTTCTTCGCTGCCTTTTGCCTTCTCTAAGTCAAGAGCCATCTTTCTGCTTTCTTTATTCTTCCCTACTTGGTCTTTCACAGTTGATTTGTAGCTCCTCATCTGCTGGCTGGATTTCTGGGGAATTTGTGGAGCTGGTCTATATAGACAGAGTTGGAAGGGCAGATAATGATTTCAAAATAAGAATATAAAAAAAATTCAACTCAAATGTAACATCAGTTCAATTGTATGTATGGCTCAGAAACATGGAGAACAAAAACAACAACCAAAAAAAAAAAAAAGCTTCAGCCTTTTATAAATAGGGGTTAGCGTAGAAAATAGAAGGATTGAAATGGTATGACTAGATCACTAATGTGGAACTGATGACAACAACCAGACAAGTGCCAGTGGAACAAAAGACGAGAAAAATAGACACTTGCAATAGGATAGGACAGACATTGAGGAAACCTGTTGATAGTATTACAAGTCAGTCCTTTTTCTGGGAAACACCCCCCCCCCTTCCCTCCTCCCAGAGAGGCAGAGGCAGACCAAAAGACATGGAGAAGAGAACTGGAAACAGAAGTGAAAATGACGGGAAGACATAGAAAGAACTTGAGCTGATAACACAACTTAGCATGTAGTAAGTGAATCCTTGGGCAGATAAAGGGTATTGATTGAATGATTAATTAAACTCAGTAGCTAAGTACCCATTTACAGCTGGGTAGACTGAAACGTGACGCTACCAGGTTTCGGTCCTGGAACCCCGTAACTTCCCCGCGAGAGAGAAAAAAATCTAACCACTTAGCCAATCGAACGCCATTCATAGGACATACCCTTAGAACAGAACCGAACAATATAATCAGACATCCGTATGAGATGAGCTCACAGGGGAAGAGATGAACTGGGAGATCAAGGAGAGTGTGGAGCAGAGTCGTGGAAGAGGAAAACAAGGTATCGGGGATCTCGTGTACAGAGCCCCCTTAAGGCCCAGCGGCCCATATATGACCCATCATACATAACTCAGAAATAATTTTATAATAAAACAAATATTAATTCCCACTTGGTCAAATATGGGTTATTTCATAAGCAAATGAACGGCCTACAAATTTTTATAGAAAGTTACATTCTAAAATGCGTATTCAGTCTTAGAAACATGAGTTAAGTATAAAATTTAGCTTTCAATTATAAAAGTTCTTGGGCCTTAAGGGGTTAAAAAACAAAAGGCGATCCAGAATATAAATTTGTGGCGAGCAACAGTTACAGCCGCATGCTCTGTATGGAGCGAAAAAAGGTATGAATGATGATGATGAATTTTTGCTTATGGAACCATCATCAGTATCATCCAGGTCCCTAAGGAGCATAGGCCTTCAGCAAAGGCATGCCAAGTTCTCATTCCTCGTGCCATTAGTTCAAGGTCATTTCACGTCTTCCTCATCATTTTCGTTTCTGTCTCGGGTTCTCTTCTCCTTGATGTGTTTTTTGGTCTACCGCTATGTCTTTTACCTTGGGGTTTCCAGCGCAAGGTCAGTCTTGTAATGCTGTTAGCAGGTTTCCTCAGTGTGCATTCTATCCGTCACTGACACGTTTCGAGTTACCCATATACTGAAATTTATGCTAGCAATTACGTTAAAGGTAAAGGATCCCGTTACACGCCCATTGAGACATATTGGGAATATGGTGTTAGGCCCATATTTTCTTGACCATCGGCACACTAGGGGTGATGTGGTCAGCATCACGCCGGCCGCCTTAACCTTCCCAGAGTTGCTCTGGTACCCAGTTGGGGCTGGGTCGACCCAGGAGTTCGACCCAGGAGCCGGACCCAGGAGCCGTTTGCGGCCTAAAAAAAAATCCCACCTCATCTGGGGATAGAACCATAGACCACTGAGCTAGGAAGCCAGTGCACTAACCACTATGCTACCGCGGCTCCTAGCAATTACGTTAGCTTCTCCTTTTACCACTTTGCTTGAAGGGCGTGAGAGAGAGAGAGAGAGAGAGAGAGAGAGAGAGAGAGAGAGAGAGAAAGAGAGAGAGAGAGAGGGGGGGGGAGATGATTCACATATTTCTTGGTGTTTAGCCAACTTGTCGTTACAGCTCCCACATACAGGATATTTTGGATTGTCCTGGCTTCTCCTACTAGTTTTTAACAAGCATGCGTATGCGACATTTGGATCCAAGAGTTGGGGTGGGAATGGGGGGGGGGGGGGGGGGGGTGAAACTGACAGAAGTATCTGACGCATAGAAAAGAGGTGGCGGCTGATGGCGAGGTGAAAGGGGGGAGAAGGAGGGAGTGAAGAGAGGGATTGTTTCTTGTTAAAAGTTGTAAAGATTTGTGGCCATTATCGTAAAAGACGCGCGGTCCAAGAATTCAGCATATTCATAGGACAGGCATCATGATCGTCATCAAGTGGCGGTACCGGGTTACTTAAGACGTCGTTTCTGTCGTGAGCCAGCATGCACATTCATTTTTTTTTAAAAAAGTGTGACATTTCTTAGGGCTTAAATTTTGGTCACAGAACCGTGAAAGTTGCAGCTGTAAGGGAAGTAAGGCGTTTTCACTTCAACGTTTTTACAGCTTTATGTCCCTTGTGAGTTTATCGCCGCCATTTCATCACCTTTACTAGTTATTCATTATTTTTCTTTTCGCCCCTCTAAGGAGCATGGAGCCATTACTGCGGCTAGGGCCCCCCCCCCCTTTTTGCAAGAAGCCTGCACAAAGCATTCACATGATTTTGCAGAGGTGGCTCATGTAGCAGTTTGTTTTACATGATGAAATTGCTAGCACCATCATCATCATTTTCTTTTTACTCCTTTCGGAGCATGGCCCACCACTGCATCTGGTTTCCTTGCCGAAAACTGCACCAAGCATTCGTGTGCTGATGCATCATTGGTTTATCTAGTAATTTGTTTTACAAGAGGCTGGTACATATTTACAGCTGGGTAGACTGGAGCGTGATTCTAACCATGTTTTGATCCAGGAACACGGTAACTTCGCAGTGAGATGAAAGCGCTGTATCCACTTAGTCAATCGGGAGTCATGTAGACTAACACTGTATTCATCATCATCATGATTGTTTTCATTTGCGCTACGGAGTATGTAGCCAGCACTGCATTTGCCCTTTAAAAAAAAAAAAAAAACCTCACTCATGATTATATAAATTTGAGGCAGAGATTCTTATGTAGAATATACTCGTAAATAATCTACATATCTGTACAGCCACCTCACCCCTCTTTTTTGCTTTCCACCAGCACACCCCTCTCACACAAATCGTTCTTCTAGTTTCTACTTTGCCCTGTAAGACATGATTTCAGTGTCTAATGCTGTTTTTCTTGCGCTCTAATTGCAGCAAAAAGACGGACGACAACCAGTGGTGGGAACTGTTTGATCCAAATACGTCCAGGTTCTACTACTACAACGCCACGAGTCAGAAAACCGTTTGGCACCGACCACAAAATTGTGACATCATTCCATTGGCTAAACTACAGGTATGGTAAATAACGATTCCTTCAGGTGTTAAAGTCTGCTGTTACACAATGGCGGCTGTGGTATTTGTTAAAAGCTATCGTAGAATACATGTTAGTGTGTAGTGTCAATTTAAACGTGTCCTTGAATAAATGCTGTGGTGTGACTTGAAATCTGTCACAGTGGTGTGACTTGACATCTGTAACCTTTGTGGCCCGGCACGCTGATGATGATGTATAGTGGATTCGTATCACTACCCTAATCAGTAGGTAGCTTTTGGTTGATGGTATTAGGATGACTTCTTTCTCAACACAACGACAACAGATCACAACTAACAAGTGATGGATGCTCGCAATATCGATGAGTGACTCCACTCAGACAGCGGTGGAGATTAACGTTGCAAATTATATTTACACGATCAAAACAAATGTTGAACATAGGATATGCCCAACCTTCCTCATGAGGCTGGCATACCTTATACAGCAAAATCTCCTGTAGGTGATGATACTGTTATTCTTACTTTCTCTCTATGTTCACAGTCGCTGCTTCTATATTCAATACTGCCTCTAGTATATGTGGTGGTCATGGCTTGAGAACTACTGCTGTCGATATTTTCTGCTGTCATCAAAATTCTTCATTTATGTGCAATCGTTTGTCTCTCTAACATTTTGACATAATTCTTCTGACTATGTCTCTTATTTCTTCTGTGTTCTGCTTGGCGTATCTTGGCGAGACTGGCCTAACCGCCAGGGATGATAATTTTAGCCAAAGTCTGTTATTTCCTAATGTAGTGGTTTTTGATGTTATTGCGTGGTTGTTATGTTACCTAGTGTCCTGGATGAGGTCAGCTGTGAAGGCTCCTGATGATAACAGTTTATGTGAGTTACAGAAGGCCTTTCTGCTACCACTTATGACCTCAAACAGACCTATTCTACTATGATGTATGTTAGCTACGTTAAATGTCTAAGGTACTGAATTGTGATGTGTAGGTAATTAAATATACAGACACACACATGTAAATACTAAGTCTAATACTAAGAATAATAATCTCTATGATAAAATCAACTAACACTGTCTTTAGAATTTAAATTTGACAATCTTTTAAATTTATTTTGTCCTGAACCAAATGTTTCTTCTGGTCAGGACGTAGGAAATAATATGTATTTATCAATAAAGGTGCATATATATTGAACAATCAAATGAAAATTTTATACATATATGGTTACATTGGGTAATATTAATATTGACTACATTGTCTTTGGAAGAACTAGCACTGGATGTTTAGTTGGGGTGGTGTCATCATGCCCAATCTCTGTTTTATAAAGTTCATGTCTTTGAAATATAGACCTGCAGTACAGTTTTTATCAACACGATTTTGGTTTATTTATTTATTTGTGGAACCAGTGTGATGAATCTACAGCAGGCCAGGTATTCACTTATCTGGCCTGTGACGATGCAGTACAGAATTCTAGTAGCCCACTCCTCACATTAGCTGGAGTAAATGTTAGGCTGCTTCGGCATCCACTCTTGTACTTCTACAAAAGCATCTGGCACTAGCGTAGTGCCAGACCAGAAACTCACAATTCAAAATGTGAAAACACAGTTACGTTGTACTAGCAAAACTCAGCTGAGCTGCTGGCTATAGTATGGCGTCCCACGGATAATATATAATATCTTCTGGAAAACACTCATTTAGCAGTAACGAACTGTGTTTAAGGACAGTCTTTTAAAAATGGCACAAGCGTGCATCTCTCTATCAATAATATAAATGCTTTTGTCCAATCAGCGGACTTCCCCTCTACCTTTTCAAATATTCAAACTAAAAGTCCAATTTCAGTCCAATCTCAGTCTAGCATGTAGTATTTTTCTGTCGGTCCGTCTGTCTCAACTTGATTTTTCACAAAATTACACTTGTTTTTTGGACTAACTACAAGAAAAAACTACACAAACCTGCCCCACTTACTTATACGATTTCTATGCTAAGTTATTTTTAGCTACTATCCTCCTACTTTGCCCCTAGTCCAACTACAGTTTGATTTTTGCATTTTTAGGCTCAAGGACGCCAAAATGTAACTTTAGTGAAAATATGCACAAAAAACTGTTCGCTAGTCTGTATTGAACACTACAGTCTTTCGTCAATATCTTCCGTGTTATCTGTCCGTCTGTGTAATTAAAAGTATATTATTTGTCAGATTAAGATGGGCTATCAAACTAGCTAGTTTTTATTTTCCTAACTTTATTATTAAAGAAAAACCTACTTTTCTCAAGGTTAGTTTTGAAATTTGTTTTTGAACCTTCGTCCACGGCGTTTGCCGCTATATTCAAACAAAACAACCAATTACCGTAAAACGTCCAAGATACGACTGTTTCTAACAAGAGCTAAGGTCGTTTTTCTACCAATTCCTTACATTGTGTCAACTAGTGGCGTAATTTTTTTCTTTAAAACTACAAATTGCGTCTTTTTAGCATTTAGATTCAAACACGTGTTCCGACCGTCATATTTGTTTCTTTTATCTCCGTTTCCCTCCCGTCTAAAAGGGTAAACCGTTTAGTCGGCATGTTCTAACTAGTTAGTTTCAATGGCGCTAGAAAACGCTGGCGTAGGGTAGAATGTATCATCGTATCTTACGTATAATTTTATCCCTACATGTTATTTTACCTATTATCTTTATAATTGGAGGAATTTTAACGTTGCATCACTGTAATTTCACCACACATCTTCCCACCTGAGAACATGCACTAATGCAAGTTCCAAAACCAGTGATACACATAGATAAAATTAACTCCTCCCGCCTGCCAGCTATTCTAATTTTGATCACAGGGGTGCCTACTGAGGAAATCTGCACCTACATTCTGTGACCCCGCGATATATTCAATATTAAACTGATAAGGTTGCAACAATAAAGACCATCTTAACAATCTTGCATTTTCATGCTTGGCCTGAGATAAGAACACTAGAGGATGGTGATCTGTCTGGACCACAAAAGTCCTACCATACAGATAGATTTGGAACTTTTTTATTGCCCAGATTAACGCTAAACATTCTTTTTCGCTTGTGGAATATCCTTGCTCCGCTTTGTTCAACTTGCGGCTTGCATAAGCGACTGGGTTCAGTTCCCCATTGGGTGAAGAGGACCTTTGCAACAGAGCCGCCCCCAGGCCTACATTGCTTGCATCTGTTCTCACCACAAAGTCCTGAGTCAAATCAGGCAATTTGAGAATAGGCTTGCTAGTGAGTTTTTCCTTTAACTCTTGAAATGCCAATTCACATTGCGCTGACCAAATAATTTTATCTGGATTTCCCTTGCAAGTCATATCAGTCAGAGGAGCACATATAGAGTTAACATTTTTGATATATTTTTGGTAAAACCCACATAACGACACAAATGATCGCACGTCTTTTTTTGTTTGTGGTCTAGGTGCTCTCTGCAGTTTTTCCAAGTTCTTGGGATCAGGGGTCATGTTACCCTGGTATACAGTATGTCCCAAGAATTCCAACTCTTTGCATCCAATACAACATTTTGTTGGTCTAGCAGTTAAGTTCGCTTCCCTAAGCCTATCAAATAACATATTCAGAGAGTTAATGTGTTCTTCAAATGTTTCTGTGGCGACGAGAATATCATCCATGAAATTTGTGATACATGGATTATTCAAGGGATCCAACAATTTGCGCATCATGCTAGAAAATACACTCGGAGCATTTTTCAGTCCGAATGGTAGCATGTTGAATTCATAATGTCCTTCCGAGGTGCTAAAAGCTAAATAAGGTCTAACTTCAGGCTTCACTGGAATCTGGTAATAGCCTTTGCTAAGATCCACCTTCGGAAAGTATTTTGCCTTGTTCAATCTGGCAAATAACTGTTTTGTGTCGGGTAATGGATCCACTTGTCCTTCTGTGACAGCATTCAGTTTCCTGTAATCTATGTACAGTCTATGTTCCCCAGACGGTTTCCTCAACAAAACTACACTGGAGCTAAACGAAGATTCACTGTGAGAAATAATCCCTTCTTTCAACAAATAATCTATTTCCTCTTTCAATGTCTTCTCCTTAGCGAACGGAACAGAATAGGCTCTCATACAGATTGGGTTTGAGTCTACCAGCTTCATGTCATACTGTAGCAAATTTGTATGTCCTGGTTTATCTGTTAATACATCTGTATGTTCCTCCAGAACCTGTTGAACTATCTCCCTCTGATTTTTAGTCAGATGCTTACTGACTTTTACCTGTGCGGCTGTCTCACAGGGGTGTAATGGGTATTCATGTGAGGTGAGTGGTTCCTTTTTCATTTTAGTTGCGATAGCCAAGGTCAGTAAGGGGGTGCTTTCCTGGATTGGTCTGTCCAGATACTTCTTTAAAAGGTTCACATGATATATCTTTTCCTAACCCTTTTTGTCAATTTTATAGTTTGTTCTAGATACCTTCTCTAGAACCGTGTATGGACCTTGCCATCCAATTTGCAACTTATTCTGGCTGCCGGGTAGTAGAAGAAGCACTTTCTCTCCCACAGCTAATTCTCTGTCCTTTGCTTTCCTATTAAAATACGCTGCATGTTTCTTCCTGGCTTGTCTCAAATTATCATTTGCCAGTTTCCATCCAGCTTTCAGACGAGTGGTCAGCTCGTTCACATATTGATATGATGAGGTAACAGTCTCTTCTGCTTTCACATCTGTCCAGGTCCTTAATAATGCTTCTGATGGACCTTTTATTGGCCTCCCAAATAGCAGAGTTGCGGGAGCCATCCCGGTTGAACTATGTGGTACCTCCCGATACGCAAACAACGCGGCGGGCAGAAATTGATCCCACATATCAGGTTTTTCATGTGCCAGCTTCCTCAGGATAGAAATGAGAGTCCCATTGAACCTCTCTACCTGGCCGTTCCCTTGTGGATGGTACGGACTACAATGAAAGTGTCTGGCTTGAAATAGCTTAAAAACTTCTTCCGTTAGTTTCCCCTTGAACTGTGAGCCATTATCAGTCAAGATTTGATGCGGGAATCCTAATCTTGTGAATATTGTAAGTAGTGCCTCTGCTACATGTTTCGAATCAATTGACGGCAGGGCCACCGCCTCTCCCCACATAGAACAAGTGTCCACCAGAGTAAGGATGTAACTGTTCCTCCTCTTGGTCCGAGTGAGAGGTCCCACAATATCCACTGCAACTCTCTCAAAAGGTGTTCCCACTATGGGCATTTCCCCTAGGGTTGCAGGAGCAGTCCAATGCTTTGGAGCTACCCTTTGACATTCTGGACAGGATTTGACATATCTTTTTATATCTTCCGTTATCCCTGTCCAGAAGTAATGATAAGCTATACGCTGTCCTGTGGCGCTGATCCCCATGTGACCACTGAAGGGAATCGCATGCCCTAGTTCCATCACTTTATCCCTATATGAAGCGGGAAGAACCAGCTGGTTGTGACCATTTGTTCCAGTTCCGGCCTTCCTGTATATCAATTTGTTCTTCATAAAGTACTCTCCCTTGCTTGGAGGTGTGTGGCATTTGGGCAATTTTTTAAAACATGGCTTGAGTGTCCTATCCTCAGCCTGCGCCTTCCTCATCTCTTCTGGATGAGCATTTATAGGTTCACCTTCTTCCTCCTTTTTCTGTGACCTGGTCTGCACTGTCGCCATGATCACAGGTCTCTCGGGATTCCCCAAGAAGACGTATCTACACCCCAATATCAGAGGGTAGATTGGTTCATCTATCACTGCTGCTCTGATTTCTCCTTCCACATAGCGAGTTTTCACCGTTATCCTTGCGATGGGAAGTGTCATGAGTGGTATGTCCTTAGTCGCCCCTTGTATTTCCACTGTTTCGGTGGTATACTGACTTGGGTCTACTAGGCTAGACTTCACAACTGAATCATAATCCAAACCTGTATCATATAGGCACTTTATGGTGAGCCCATTACAAATAACATCCTCACAAACTGGGGGGTGATAAGGTTCCTGCTGTCCATTAGGATTAACCTTTAATCTCTGGTTCCCCGATTTCATTGCAGCAATGTTTGAAGGTTTTCTTTTACAAAATTCGGTGTTATGGTTGTCTTTCCTACACCATTTGCACCATCTCTTTCCTTGGTTAAACGGTTTTCTTTCATTATACTTTTGGTCATTGAACTGTGAGTTTCTATCACGATAATCATTTCTTGGCCTATCAAAGTTTGTCCTACCTTTATTACCTTGTTCTCTGGTATCAAATTTACTAAAGTGCTGTGGAGCTTTAAAATTTTCTATATGCTTCTTTTTAGAGCCACTTACCTCTGCCTGGGCTGCCTGATACCTCTCAGCGACATTAAAAACCTCCCCCAACCTCTCTGCACCTTGTTCCATGAGAAATTTTTTCATGTCTGGAGCCATGGACTCTCTTAATTGCTCTATCATGATCATCTCTTTGAGATCTTGGGTCTTCCCCAGAGCAGTCCATTTCTCCAAATAGGTTTCCAGTCTGGCAGAGCATTGGTGGTATGTCTCCCCAGACAAAAGTTTGGCATTTCTAAACTTCTTAGGATAAAATTCACCATTCTTTTCATATCTCAATAACAAAGCCTGCTTTAGCATGTCATAATTGTCTTGGTCGTCTCTATTCATCTTAGCAAAGACTTCATAAGAAGTACCTCTAAGCCCCTGGGATAACTTAAGACTCCACCTCTCTCTCTCTCTCTAACCCATACGTAGTAGCCAATAGTTCAAATCTACTGAGGTACCCCTCGATGTCATCGTCTTTCTCAACAAAATGGTCTAAATGAAACCCCATAGCTGAGGTTGAGGCTCCCTGACTAGGCGTGGCATCTGATGGAAAGGGGCTGGCACCATTTTCAGGAGCATGGCCTTGTAATTCCAGCTCCCTTAGTCGTAATTCGTGCTCCCTTTGCAATCTTCTATCTTCTGCTTCCCTTTCGGCAGTCAATCTCTTTTTCTCTCTTTCGACAGTCAATCTCTTTTCCTCTCTTTCGGCAGTCAATCTCTTATCTTCTGCCTCCAATGCCCTAGCCTCCTTGTCAGCCTCAATCTGCAGCCTCTTAAGTTCTTTATCGGCCTCAATTTGTAACCTCTTCTCTTCAGCTAACCTCCTATCTTCCCTTTCAATATACTTGTCACATTCCGAAGTTACATACTGAATTAAACCTGACCATCCATGTTCATCTCCTTCGCCGTCAGCACAGCAGCCGATCTAAATTTTGCTAGATCTGCCATACTAAATCACACAATTTAACAATAACCAAGGTAAATTCCAAGTATATAATTACTAAGGTAATATATTAATTACTTAATTAATTACCACTGGCTGTGAAGATTCATCAACTTTTATTTTCCACTTTTAATTTTATACAACTCTGTCCCCACTAGTTTAATTCCCAGACCAGGAGACCCTAATATCTTTGATAAACCTAAATCCCGGGACAAGAGCTACCCAATATTTATAGTGGGAGAGGGTTCAAATCAAGCATGGGAAACAAAGAGCCAAGGATCCAGACCCCGAGGACGACCCAGAGTCCGCTGGGAGGACAACATTAGACAATCTTTGAAGGACCGAGGACTAGAATGGAACCAGGCCAGGAGGAAGACAGCCGATAAAATAGTCTGGCGCTCTCTCTTCCAAACCTCTACACCTCACGGTAGAAGGGGAACGACTAAGTAAGTAAGTAAGTAAGAGGGTTCAAATCCCGGACAGGACCCCAATATCTGTAGTGGTTTTTGATGTTATTGTGTGGTTGTTATGTTACCTAGTGTCCTGGATGAGGTCAGCTGTGAAGGCTCCTGATGATAACAGTTTATGTGAGTTACAGACGGCCTTTCTGCTACCACTTATGACCTCAAAGAGACCTATTCTACTATGATGTATGTTAGCTACGTTAAATGTCTAGGGTACTGAATTGTGATGTGTAGGTAATTAAATATACAGACACACACATGTAAATACTAAGTCTAATACTAAGAATAATAATCTCTATGATAAAATCAACTAACATTGTCTTTAGAATTTAAATTTGACAATCTTTTAAATTTATGTTGTCCTGAACCAAATGTTTCTTCTGGTCAGGACGTAGGAAATAATATGTATTTATCAATAAAGGTGCATATATATTGAACAATCAAATGAAAATTTTATACATATATGGTTACATTGGGTAATATTAATATTGACTACATTGTCTTTGGAAGAACTAGCACTGGATGTTTAGTTGGGGTGGTGTCATCATGCCCAATCTCTGTTTTATAAAGTTCATGTCTTTGAAATATAGACCTGCAGTACAGTTTTTATCAACACGATTTTGGTTTATTTATTTATTTGTGGAACCAGTGTGATGAATCTACAGCAGGCCAGGTATTCACTTATCTGGCCTGTGACGATGCAGTACAGAATTCTAGTAGCCCACTCCTCACATTAGCTGGAGTAAATGTTAGGCTGCTTCAGCATCCAATCTTGTACTTCTACAAAAGCATCTGGCACTAGCGTAGTGCCAGACCAGAAACTCACAATTCAAAATGTGAAAACACAGTTACGTTGTACTAGCAAAACTCAGCTGAGCTGCTGGCTATAGTATGGCGTCCCACGGATAATATATAATATCTTCTCGAAAACACTCATAAAAATGGCACAAGCGTGCGTCTCTCTATCAATAATATAAATGCTTTTGTCCAATCAGCGGACTTCCCCTCTACCTTTTCAAATATTCAAACTAAAAGTCCAATTTCAGTCCAATCTCAGTCTAGCATGTAGTATTTTTCTGTCGGTCCGTCTGTCTCAACTTGATTTTTCACAAAATTACACTTGTTTTTTGGACTAACTACAAAAAAAAAAAAAAACGACACAAACCTGCCCCACTTACTTATACGATTTCTATGCTAAGTTATTTTTAGCTACTATCCTCCTACTTTGCCCCTAGTCCAACTACAGTTTGATTTTTGCATTTTTAGGCTCAAGGACGCCAAAATGTAACTTTAGTGAAAATATGCACAAAAAACTGTTCGCTAGTCTGTATTGAACACTACAGTCTTTCGTCAATATCTTCCGTGTTATCTGTCCGTCTGTGTAATTAAAAGTATATTATTTGTCAGATTAAGATGGGCTATCAAACTAGCTAGTTTTTATTTTCCTAACTTTATTATTAAAGAAAAACCTACTTTTCTCAAGGTTAGTTTTGAAATTTGTTTTTGAACCTTCGTCCACGGCGTTTGCCGCTATATTCAAACAAAACAACCAATTACCGTAAAACGTCCAAGATACGACTGTTTCTAACAAGAGCTAAGGTCGGTTTTCTACCAATTCCTTACATTGTGTCAACTAGTGGCGTAATTTTTTTCTTTAAAACTACAAATTTCGTCTTTTTAGCATTTAGATTCAAACACGTGTTCCGACCGTCATATTTGTTTCTTTTATCTCCGTTTCCCTCCCGTCTAAAAGGGTAAACCGTTTAGTCGGCATGTTCTAACTAGTTAGTTTCAATGGCGCTAGAAAACGCTGGCGTAGGGTAGAATGTATCATCGTATCTTACGTATAATTTTATCCCTACATGTTATTTTACCTATTATCTTTATAATTGGAGGAATTTTAACGTTGCATCACTGTAATTTCACCACACCTACTTCTCATGGCTAGCTGCTGTCTATCGTTCTTGTCTTATACTAAACAGTTTATAAATGTTGGTAACACTCAACATACCTGATGGTCTTGTAAATTCACACATTCTTGAAATGGCAACACTGTCAATCTGTCCTCTAAATAAATTACAAAGACTGTCATAGTGGCGTACCAAGCGATTGATCGGCTAGGCGATATTTTTATATTTCTGTCACCACAGAAGCAAACCAAACTTTTGGTATTATCGCCCAATGATACCTATCAATAGCGCTTGCCACTTCTAAATATCTTTAAACACTTGGGAGACAGCCCATTCTAGCTCTTAACGCAAACGCGTTCAAATATGACTGATCATAGTTTGTCCAACGATTTACAACAATAACTTTACCCGAACTTTCTAGAACAAAACAGTTCACTCGAAATATGAATTTCCAGTGCTATCAATTTACTAACGTGTAGTTGAACTCACTTAAAAAACAAAACTCCAAACTTGTCAGCAATTTAACCCTCAAGGGGCGTAAAAACAACTGTTAATACCTATTTATGATTATCTCCCTTTTCAAATAATTTTATAATAGATTTTCGCCCTTTGATTTAAATTTATAGTCCGTTAGTTTTCCTTATGCAAATTTTTGAAACCGGATTTCTGACACACGAACTCACTATATGATGTGACTTGAAATCTGTCATAGTGGTGTGTGGTGTGACATGAAATCTGTCACAGCGATGTGTAATGTGACTTGGAATCTGTCGCAGTGGTGTGACTTAAAATAATTCATAGTGGTGTTTGATCTGACTTGAAATATGCCACAGTGGTGTGTGGTGTGACAAGAAATCTGTCACAGTGGTGTGTGGTGTGATTTGAAATCAGTCACAGTGGTGCGTGATGTGACTTGAAATCTGTCACAGTGGTGTAACTTGAAAACTGGCACAGTGGTGTGGGGTGTGACTTGAAATCTGCCACAGTGGTGTAACTTGAAATCTGGCACAGTGGTGTGGCGTGTGACTTGAAATCTGCCACAGTGTTTTGGCTTGAAGTATGTCACAGTGGTGTGTTATGTGACTGGAAATCTTTCATAGAGCAAACCAGGGGTGTTTGGTGTGACTTGAAATCTTTCTCAGCGGTGTGTGGTGTGACTTAAAATATGTCATAGAACAACGCAGCGGTGTGTGGTGTGATCTGAAATCTGTTAGTAACGTACGAAACAGTAATATGAGAACCTGACTGTCTATACATCACCATCATTGTTTATATGTTGTGGAAAGACTGCGCTGAATTATATCAATACAGGGTTGTCCTTTCTGTGGGGAAAATAACCAAAACAAAAAGGATTGTGTTATGTCAGTACTAGACCCTGCCCCTTGTACTTCCTAGGGGTCCCTAAGGAGGTAAAGAAAGAATAGAACTACCGCTAGTCAGACGTGTCGTAAGAGGCGACTATTATAATATGAGGTTGTGATTAAGTCTGGCAACATCAGCATGTAAAATAAAGTCCTACACAAACCACTGATGTAAAAACACACATGCATGCTTTGATGAACGCTTTCAGTAAGCGGACCAGCAGCATTGGTGGCTCCATTCTCCACAGGGAGTATAAATCGGTATGATGAATGAGACGATGATAAATACTCAACCTAAAAGGTCAAAGTAGTCCCAAGCAGATGCTGTCGTAGGGGAGTGAAGTGTTAGAGACTTTACCTATACGAGATCTCAGCTTTATTATGTGGGTTTCCCAGTCCTCTACTTCGCTGTTTTTGCTTTCCCTAACTCAGAAGCAGAGTCTGGTACCCATTTTTACAGCCATGAGACTGAAGGGAATCAACCTGGCCCATTTCTCGAGAAGCAAGCGCTCTAACCACTCAACCCTATCATGTTGAAAAAAACTGCATTGAATGTTTGAGTGCTACAGCACTAGCTTGACTTGTACTGAATGAAATCTGCTTTAGCCTGATCGTGAGCAAAAAACGACACTGTAATGGCGGGCTTTTTATCGACGGCCGCGGTGTCTGGTGTGTACGCGATGTGTTTGATTGAGTCCGCGCTATATCTTTCATTGTGTACCACATCATGCATGATTGTGTATAGAACATTTACCACATCAGTGTATCAGAGATTAATGATAAACTTTAGTGAATGTACATAGACGAATATCTTGGTGGTGTATGTCTGTGTGAAGAAAATGTATTATCAGTTTATGTTCTACAACGTGTGAGAATACGTTTACAATTCGTCTTTATGTTGTACCAGATCGCATGGGAATGATTTAACGTAGTGATTTCATCATCATCATCATCACCCTTTAGCTGCCCAAGAAGCATAGACCTTCAACAGATCTATGCCAAGTCTCTCTGTCCCGTGCCATCAGCTCAAGGTCTTTCCATATTTTCTTCATCACCTTCATCTGTCTCCAGTTTTCTTCTCCACGTGTTCTTTGGTCTCCATCTACCTGCCTTACCCTGGGGATTCCAGTACAAGGACTGCCTGGTAATGCTATCTACAGGTTTCCTCAGTGTGTGCCCTATCCATTTCCAGCGTCTTCTTCTCATCTCTTGTTCCACAGGCACTTGTCTGTATGATTTTACCAGACCGAAAGCATGCTTTACTTTGCAGACTTTGAAACAGAACATACAAGTGGGGCAGGGAGATGAAGAAAAGGAAAACAGCAATAAGCGAGAGATCGGAACACAAACACCTCTTACCACACCGGTAAGCCTACAGCATTTGGTGGCTTAACCTTGTCAGTTGCTTTTGGTAGTTTTTTTTTTTTAATTATTGTTTTTATAATATTCTTCTGTTAATGTCTGGAATATTTTAAGATTGTTATCCTCACTTTTGTAGTCGTCTTCATCGTCACTGTCAACGTAATCGATATCACTCGTTTAGTAATCATCGTCACCGTCAACGTAATCGAAATCACTCTTTTAGTAATCATCTTCATCGTCAACGTAATCGATATCACTCTTTTAGTAATCATCTTCACCGTCAGCGTAATCGATATCACTCTTTTAGTAATCATCTTCATCGTCAACGTAATCGATATCCTTGCTTTCGTCAGGTTTGTGGAATCGGCCATAAAGTTCTCCGACTCCTGAAATTTTAG
The DNA here is from genome assembly GCA_024509875.1 of Oreohelix idahoensis. Classification (NCBI taxonomy): domain Eukaryota; kingdom Metazoa; phylum Mollusca; class Gastropoda; order Stylommatophora; family Oreohelicidae; genus Oreohelix; species Oreohelix idahoensis. The sequence goes on along the minus strand of JAMPIV010014364.1, from coordinate 368,197 downwards.
AAGTCCGACTCCAACTACAGTTTTTACTTGTCATATGGCATACAATTCATAGTCGGAATTCAGATATTTTTACTGACTCCACTAAAAAACGACCGACTCCACGACTCGGACTCCACCGCCCTGGTTTTCGTAGTCATCATCATCTTCGCCGTCAACGCAAACGATATCACTCTTTTAGTAATCGTCATCATCTTCACCGCCAAAGTAATTTATGTCACTCTTTTAAAAGTCGTCATCATCTTTGCCGTCAACGTAATTTGTATCACTCTTTTAGTAATCGTCATCATCTTCACTGTCAACGTAATTGATATCACTCTTTTAGAAGTCGTCATCATCTTTACCGTCAGCACAATCGATATCACTCTTTTAGTAATCATCATCATCTTCACCGTCAACGTAATCGATATCACTCTTCTGGTAGTTCAGTGTGTGTGTGTAAATAATAAACGGTTTAGCTGTAGAACTAGAAAGTAAAGGAAAAAACCGAATTAAAATAAATACTAATTTGTATGCAGTCAACTTTACATATGAACGGTACACTTGAAACATGGGCCATTTCGGTGACTACCCTGTGACAGCCACAGTCACAAACAGGAGACATAGATGGGAAAAGTACATAGGTTACGAGGGAGAAAAAAAACAACAAAGGACACTGCAGATAATGTGTGGAAAAAAAGACGAACAAACAAAGAAACGATGAAACGCCACAGAAAGATGAGGAGCAATTAAAGTCTAGAACAAGACAGAAATATCAACTCAGTGAATGTATCAAACAACAAAAATGCAAAAATAAATAAATCCAGAAATCAAATTTGCTTTTATATTTGTAGCTCACCGGGTCACGGTGCTATTTTCGTCACATAACCTGTTAATAACAGGAATACTCTAATGATGAGCGTCCGACTGACAGAGAGGTTTGAGTGCTGGTCTCTCGCGGCAGATGTGCCAGGTTCGATTCACAGTATCGACAAGTTCCACTTTATACAGCTGTAAATTGATACCTGACTTTGCTCTTGAGTAAGGGAAGGAAAAGGCAGTGAGGAAGAAAACTGTTCACCCGACCTGTCGATGCCGCGCCTAGTATAAGTAAATCTCTAACACTTCACTCCCTTGCGACAGTATTTGCTATGGGACTTCTTTTACTATAATTATAACGTGTGCTTAACAGTACTTATGGAATTCTGATGTGGTCAAAATGTAATTTTTCATCCTAATTTTACTAGTATCATTGTTGCTGTAGAATTGTAGATGTTTTGGGCGCTAGTGTGATGCACGAAAGGGAATCTCACAGGCTATAACTAATAATGCCAGAGCTTGTTAAGTACCTCGTTGAGTTCCACACACTAGCTTCGTCGTATGCAGAGATGGCACTATTCCCAAACATTTTGGTGACGATTTTGCATGTGTAATCACATACATCCCACTAAATGTGGCAGTGTGACCTATCACTGGATGAAAGTTTATGAAGCAACATTTCGCCACATCTGTAGAACTAATAACACGAACCAGACCAGTGCCAGTGGATTAAGAGGTGAGAAGAAAAAGATGGCGAGGGATAGCACACACGCGTAGGAAGCTTGCTCATAGCATTACGATGCAGTCCTTGTTCTGGAATCCCCAGGGTAATAGAGGTAGAGGGAGACCTAAGAACACGCGGAGAAGAGAGTTGGAGAAAGACATGAAAGGAATTAGAGAGACACGGAAAGACCTTGAGCTGATGGCACTGGACAGGAAGACTTTGCAAATGTAAGTTTGAAGGTCTATACACCCTGGGGATCTGAAGGGTGATGGTGATTTATCTACATTCCCATCACTACCACAACACTTTGTTAGTACACACGGTGATCTGATCACTTCCACAACACTTTGTTAGCACACACGGCAATCTGATCACTTTCATAACATTTTGTTAGCACACACGGTGATCTGATCACTTTCATAACATTTTGTTAGCATACACGGTGATCTGATCACTTTCATAACATTTTGTTAGCACACCCGGTGATCTGATCACTTTCACAACACTTTTTTAGCACTGTTAAAGAAGATTATTATGTATTTTTACATGTAGGCCTCACGTAGATCTGTTAGCAGTTTAATATACGTGGTAACATTTCTATCTGGATTCAACATGATATGTTTTGCACTATTGTTAATTATAAATGAACGCGATAGTAGGTTGGCGTCTCTAGGGATGATGACGTAATGAGGTGCCGCGCTAATTGATTCAAACGGTCCATCTTGACCTTTCGTTATCTGATTCCGTCAAAGCAAGACGTGATATATTTCGCTCCCAATGCGAATAGATGTTTATGGTAATCTCCTTCTTAGCTTTTTGTGTACGAAGGTCGCCACAAGTAATTCATTGATGTTGAATGCAGATATACTAGTTCAGGAATAATTTATCAGAGGAGTCTATGTTTTTTCGGGAGCTATCAAACATAATTTTAATCTCCATACTTTTGGTTATCGCTACTTTGATGGTTCGGATGCCGACATTTTCAGTATATAGGCCAGAGTATGTGACGATACGTAAAGGACAGTAGGAGACGCATTGTTATGCATGTTTTAATAAGATGCCATGTACACTGAATTGTGGATTCGTTTGAACCAAATAAAAATGTCGATAATTGTGGACCCTAACCAGGCTTTTGAGGCAAATGAATATTAATCATCTTCTTGACCACCCAAACCATTCGACAACATAGCACGATCGCTCATTCGCACATATTTTCATCACTTCTCCCTACTTCAAATAACAAGAGATAAATCACGCAACAGAGGACGTGGTGGCCAGTGTGGGGATCGAGATTTCAAGAATCTTTAATATTTGAAAAGAATGCCTCAAGAATAAGATTTTCAAGTACTCAAACGAACGTTTTCACTGTTGTCCCAGAAATTTACGTAAGTTCTAGCTGCACTGCGCATGACTGAGGGTTGTTATGCCAACGGGAAAATTTGTTCAAAATGTCAGCTGCCATGGATGCCGTATGAACCTGTCGGTTGAAAGAATACTTTCATCTTTGGCCTGGAATCGAGTGTTTTGGACTGCCACCTAGGGTAGTTGAATGAGATCAAGTACTTCAAGTCACCAGTCTGTCTCCTGGCGTAGCCGTATGGTGCATACCAGCGTTGTCGGAGATTTTTGTTCGGGCTGAAGATAAGTACCATGTTTGGTCGTTGAAAAAAAAATTTACAGGTTACATTCGAGGTAGTGCCTTAACCAATATATATTTGTTATATATGTTATATGTATATTAATAGGTTATTTATGGGGGTGGATGGCGGGAGTTTTGATTTTTGTCATACCGCTTCGGCATGTCACAAATTCAAAACCGTTCCTAGGGCCATTTTGAATATTTTCAGCTAGCAAAAGATCGACTGAGAAAAACTCGTCGCATACTCTGCTCTTGAATTTAGTCAATATTATATGTTTAGCTGTTATGTATTGTTTATCTATCTTGTATTTTAATTGTTCTCAGTTTAATTTTTCTAATTTCAGTCATTTGTTTGTGAATCCGTAGATCTTATCTTACTATCATTCAGTTTTACATGTCAACTGTGTTTCATTAATGGGTCCAGTACGTGTCTATTTTTAGATTTTTTGTAGTGGTATCATGTTGACTCCAGATAGAAATGTTACCGCGTAGATTAAACTGCTAACAGATCTAAGTGAGGCCAACATGTAAAAATACATAATAATCTTCTTTAACAAGCACACACGGTGATCTGATCACTTTCACAACACTTTGTTAGCACACACGGTGATCTGATCACTTTCACAACACTTTGTTAGCACACACGGCAATCTGATCACTTCCACATCATTATCTGATCACTTCCTGTGACGATGTTGCCTCCCCTGCTTTGCAGTAGTGGTCCAACAGTGGCCGAAACTCAAGAGTATCTATTATAGGCTTCAATGGAGTCTATCTTTACACTAGATTACTCTTGGCAGAAATGTAGATAGAAGAGTAGTAAAGCTTCTATCACATGGGAATCTTCACAAGATATTGAGATAAGCGAAAACAATGCTGGCTGTTGCTGAGCACGTTAATTCTGTAATCTGCCGACAACTTTTGTGAAGGATTTAAGCAATGATTTTATCTAGCTCGTTAACCCCCTACCCCCGAGTTAATCAGTGGAATTATTATTATTATAAAGCTCTGTTTAGAGTGTGTGTTTAGTAACTTTGACTGAGACAAACATGTAGTACATTTAAAATGATTGAATCGAAGTTAAATTGGTACCGGTATAATTACAAGTATCTCAATTTAATAATCACTTTCAGTTTAACAGTTTAAAAGAAAGGAATAATAGTTAATAACAAAATAAAGTTTTCATCACTCGGGTGATGGTTTTTTATAAGAGGTTCTTCTTCTTCTTCCTCGTTCGTCCTGAAAAGGACGTTGGTTGCGTTGTGTCTGTTTACACCGGAGCTGCGATATCTGCGCCTTTCGGCCGACACATCCGACTTCAGCACGGCATTTTTTGGGACCGGGTTTGCCTTCCCTCTTCGATCCCTACTCTCTCAGCCAGACTGCAGTGATGCAGCTTGTTTCCAGGACCACCACGTGGAGGTGGAGTAGGGTCTTGGTCAGCTCTGGTTTGCTGACCCTGACGCAAGCAGTCAAGCTATGGGTCGCTGACTGCATTCTCTATTGCTGCATCTTTGGGTCCTGATAAGAGGTTCAAGTGGCAGCATATGGGTTAACTTAACTGCCAATGACGATTCTGATCCTCCTCCTCCTGATGAGTTGGTTTTCTGTACACTGCGTTCACTCGTCTCTGGTCAAGGTTCGTAGGGTGAAGCTCGTTTCCCAGGAAAGTCTAGGAGAGTCTTCAAAGCTGGTCTTCCGTCTTAAAGTGTAACCACTCGTCCTTTCTTGTCCCAGAAATGGTCCTTTTTGCTGGTACCACCAATAACTGGTAATAGAAATAGAAACGAAACGCTCTTCTGAGTATGGCGTTATCCGACACATAGTTATGTGCCCCCCTCTTCTATTCTACCATGTCAGAATTTACCCTCGATGAGAATTAAATTTAATCCCTCGGGATAAAACTTTCTTTACATTTAAACTGATTAGCTTTAGCTTTACATTACATTTAAATGAAAAGGTTAAACGTACAGATATGTTTTACATTTACATCTCCACTGTTTGAAAAGTGTTCACAATATAAATTCATTTATGTTTTCTTTATTTTTACACTTGTTGAAAAGTTTGAAACTTCTATTAATTTTAATATGAATATGTTTTTTCGTTTACTTTTACACTGAGTGAAAAGCTTTGGAACTGTAAGTATTATTCTTAGAATATACATCATTTCTTTCATCTTTCCCTCCCTGCTCCATAGGGAACCTTGAACTACTTTATGCTTTTAGTTCTCTTTACGAAAATATCAATAAAGCAATCACCAGCCCATGCAGTGGTGGTTCATGAGTCATCATTCTAGATACTGAGGTTGCCAGCCTCAAATGACTTGGGCGTCCTGTAGCACTTTTCACACATTAAAATTCACATGGTAATATATATATATATATATATATATATATATATATATATATATATATATATATATATTTATATATATATATATATATATATATATATATATATATAAGTTCACGTGTTAGTAATAAAATATAGAATAAAAATTGCACTACTTACGCCAATCTTGGCTCACAGACGTTTTTGCTCAGAGGACTTTTAAAACAAAAGGCACTGGCAGCTGCCTTCTTTCACGTGTACTAGGGGTCGTTAATTTTAACTTCAATTCCCTCTGACTCCGTGTCTTTCTTCAGTTTCCTAGTCCCGGTGTTCCTTATTAAAATATAGAGATTTCCTGTGCTTTGTTAGCTTTGGTTCTCCAATAAAAGGTCCATTAAAAAAAGAAATTATGAATCTAGTCTTCACTCTGGCGAAGTCTGATGTTGTCTTGACGAGCGTGATATTCATAGTGAAATAAAACTGCGAAATGGTCAGACTATATTCCTATCTTCCTACGCCTTCGTTTATTATGGAGTTAAATAAACGCTCCAATCATATTCAAACAGGTCGGGTGTGGTACTTTCAAAATATTTCCGACATGGACAAATTTTGCAAAGGTCACGTCTCCCATTTTGGTAATAGGATGTCCGAATCCCTTGTGTACAAACTTACAGACAGATCGGGGAACTCACATGACAGCATGTGAAAGCTGTAATACTTATTACTTTATTAGAAAGTAATGTTGTCATAACAAATCGGCCCGGAAGCGATTATGTCACACTTGTCTGCCCACATGTGTCACACAGACAGTAATCTCATTTTATCAGCGGTTCAATCTAAACGCGCCGGCGACTATCTTATCTCAGTTGCTCACCGCAAGCTAGGATGACCGGGTAACAAACCGGTGACATCACAGAGGGGAGTGTCGAATGTTTTGATAAAATCAAATATCTGCTACTTAGCAGATAAATAACGACGAAAGAAAGAAAAGTGCAAAACTTGAGAGCACATAATAAAAATCAGTACCACAAATGTACCGATATTGCCGGAGAAAAACAAAGATCGATAAGGGCCGCCCCGTTTTTCACACTTTCACAACATTATCTGATCACTTCCACAATATTATGTTAGCACGCACGGCACTCTGATCACTTCCACTACATTATCTGATCACTTCCACAACATTATGTTAGCACGTACGGCACTCTGATCACTTCCACAACATTATGTTAGCACATACAGCACTCTGATCACCTCCACAACATTATGTTAGCACCTACTGCACTCTGATCACTTCCACAACATTATGTTAGCACGTACGGCACTCAGATCATTTCCACAACATTATGTTAGCACACACGGCAATCTGATCACTTCCACCACACTATGTTAGCACGTACGGCACTCTGATCACTTCCACAACATTATGTTAGCACTTACGGCACTCTGATCACTTCTACAACATTATGTTCGCACATACGGCACTCTGATCACTTCTACAACATTATGTTAGCACATACGGCACTCTGATCACCTACCACCACTCATTTCGCACAATTGCCGATGCTTTACACTTCATAGGACCACGTATCACACACACACACGCACACACATACACGCGCACACACAGCGTATTTTTCAATGTTAGCCTTAGACCTTTAGCCTGTTGTTAGTGGCGTAGCTACAGTGTAATGTACCAATATTCACACAATAAACATGGCCTTCCTTATATAATGACCAACAGTAATCAGTGTGCGGCTAATCTGTCCCACCAAAAAGTATACAACTTTCTTAATAATTACTATTACTTAAATAGAGTATGAAGAATTCGTTTTTTAAACTTAATTTTTTTTAAAAATGGTGACGCCTGTCTTCTCAGATTTGAAATTCCCCTTCTTATTGGCCAGAACATTCTCAGCGCGGCAACGGCTAAAAGATACAGAACATCAGACAGCGCTACAGCAACACTATTGCCAGTACGATCTTTAAATGTTTGCAGATTTACATATAAATTTGAAATTCCCCGTCGACCTCTACTTTCAGGTGCCCACTGGGTGCCGGGGCCCCTGTGACGTGCCCGGCCCACCAGGGGGATAGTTACGCCACTGCCTGCTGCTCATGACCATACTGTTATTAATTTAATTCCCGTGTCCGACCGCTTTCACCACCTCCGACTGGGAAATGAAATTTTTGTTAATGTTTGTAAGAGGCTTGTAGTCATGAGTATTGATTCTGTCTTTTAAACGGTCAGTGTTCACCTGGTGGCAATATAAGCCGAACAACGGCATGGATAAACACACGCAGACGACGCGTGGAGCTAAACATTCGTCTGTAGTTGTATTGCTGTGTGGATATTACTTGCGTTTTTTTCAGCTTCATTTGTCGTTTGTATTCTTCTGGAGTAAGCCTTGTTGGACATGTCAAGAGTGATTACTCTCAGCCGTGTGCAAACGTTTTATGTCAGTAACTGTAAATCACAGTGCTTGTAGTGTTTTATGCAGTGCCCGTGGTTCTCAAACAATGGAATGCGTACCTCTTGCGGTACCTAGGACTTCGCATTCAAAATGACTACTTTTAATGTGCTTAATTTTAAGTAAAGTATTTAGCAGCTAATTGAGAAATCATTTAGATTTAGGCTGTCAAAGCAGTCAGTGGCCATCACGCCTGGTGGCGTCTTGTAGGGCAGCAACAAACTGTTTCCACTTTGCTTGGTCGGTGGCCATCCTTCGTACAGTGCACCAGCTCAGGTTCATTCGTATAAATATCTAAGATATTAATATTTCTATTGTTATGAGGAGAGAAGGGTAGTAGAAGTTTAGAAAATTGAACAGCACCACTCTGTGATGCCTGTGTTAATCTTAGGGGGTACCCGAAGAGCTTGCCGTCCGTCCTTTAAGTACATCTGCCAACAAGAAATGTAAGAACCGCTAGTATAATCAGATCAAAAGCCGGCATCGCTGTTCAAATTCCCGCAGTTGTCATCATTATTTGACATCATTATTTGACATCATTATTTGACATAACCATGGGTTACAGATGACATTCTGAAGTTATGTGATACACGGCGGGAAATGAAAAAGGTTAAGAAAGAGGTTCCTGAAGCAGCATGGCAATACAGTATGGTGAATAAAAATATTAGGAAGAAAATGAAACAGGCCAAAGAAAAATGGGTAGCTGATCAATGTGAGTCCATTAATACGGGGCTAATAAAAGGTAACAGCAAGGCAGCTTTTGACACATTAAGAAAACTATCAAAACCCCAACAGCCCAGGGTAACTGTCATAGAAGATAGCAATGGGGCTCTGCTCAATGAAAAAACAGCTGTAATGAGAAGGTGGACAGAATATTGTAAAGAATTATATAACTGTAAACTTGACACTGACTTAGGCATATTAAACAACATTAAGTGCGAAAACAGGGAACTCGGAAATGCAGCAATATTACGGGAAGAAGTGGAAGAGGCTATATGTTCGATGAAAGGAGGGAAGTCACCGGGTGTGGATAATATCCCAGCAGAGCTCTTGAAATATGGAGGACCAGATATAGTAAAAATCATGACAACAATTTGCCAGAAGATATGGAGTACAAAAAAATGGCCAAAAGAATGGACGCAGTCATTAGTAATACCGCTTCCAAAGAAAGGAAATCTAAAAATGTGCAAGAACTACAGAACCATTAGCCTTATTAGTCATCCAAGTAAGGTGATGTTAAGGATACTTTTGAACAGAATAAAACAGAAATCAGAAGAAATCTTGTCAGAGGAACAGGCTGGCTTTAGACCAAAAAGAAGTACCTCAGAACATATCTTCAATATTAGATTACTTATCGAAAAACATCTCCAACATCAACACGATTTATACCATAACTTCATCGATTTCACAAAAGCCTTCGATCGAGTCTGGCATGAAGGCTTATGGCAAGTAATGAGAAAATTCAATTTTGATACCAACATCATAGATATCATTGAAGCACTATACAAGGACGCAAGCAGTGCTGTTTTTGCAAGCAACGACATTGGAGAATTTTTCAAAACAACTGTAGGAGTTCGCCAGGGATGTATCCTGTCACCAGTGCTCTTTAATATATATCTAGAACATATTATGCAGGAGGCTCTCTACGATTATAAATCAACCATATCGATTGGAGGCCGACCTCTGTGCAACCTACGTTTTGCTGATGATATTGATCTGTTAGCTGGATCAGAATCAGAACTTCAAGACCTTACCTCTAGACTGGAGAAAGTAACAAGAACGTATGGGATGGAAATTAATATAGAAAAAAGCAAGATATTGGTGAATAGCCATAAGAAACATGTTCCGACCAACATTACGTTAAATGGGCAAACGTTAGAAGAAGTTAACACCTTTAAATATCTCGGGTCCACTATATGTAGTGATGGAAGATCAAGTAAAGAAATCAAGACAAGACTTGAGATGGCCTCAGCTGCCATGACAAGGTTGAATGTGATCTGGAAAAGTAACATCAGTTTTCCTGTGAAGATCAAATTATACAAATCACTTGTATTATCTATTCTCTTGTATGGGTGTGAGGGCTGGACACTCACTGCAGATACGGAGCGAAGGATTCAGGCTTTCGAGCATAAATGTTATAGAAGAATTTTGCGCATTTGCTATAAAGAGCACAAAACAAATGTCTGTGTTAGAGAGAAGATAAACACCTATGCAGGCCACCAAGAACCACTTTTGTCAATAGTGAAACGTCGAAAGCTTGCCTGGTTTGGGCATGTAACTCGTCATGACTCCCTTTCGAAAACGATCCTTCAGGGAACAGTCGAAGGTAAACGGAGAAGAGGAAGGCAGAGAAAATCCTGGGCTGATAACATCAAAGAATGGGCAGGACACGGTTTTTCCACACTTGTACGCATTGCTGAGGATAGAGAGCAGTGGAGGACCCTGTCTGCTGATGCTTCCACCATGGCACCCCTACGACCCATGACGGGTTACGGGCTGAGATGATGATGATGATGATTTGACATAACTATTTGGCATCATTATTTGACACATATATGGTATTCTTTCTCATCCAACATCCTTGACCCTCACCCATCTCACCATACCATTAACTACAATAGAAAGTCGAAAGTGCAGACGTTGTTTAACAAAATATAGTGTAAATATTAGAAGGCAGGATTACCTTCCTGCTTCGGTCTCACTGTCAAACAATCGTGGTATGAAGTTTTACCATAATAAAATAAGTTTCCGGCCCGATTTTCACTTGGTTTGATCGTGTGTCCGGCTGTCTTATTTACAAATACGCTCTCTCTGTCTTTGTGTGTGTGTTTGTGTGTGTTGACGTGGGCATGTGTTTGCCTTTTCACAACAAAACTTTCTCCTTTCTTTTTGTTTTACCCGATCTGTTGAACAGAGTGATCCTCTTTCTTATTCATACATTGGTATATGTGTGTGGATGTGTGTTGCTGTGTATGTATGTGTGTTGCTGTGTGTGGATGTGTGTTACTGTGTGTGGATGTGTGTTATTGTGAGTGGATGTGTTACTGTGTGTGGATGTGTTACTGTGTGTGGATGTGTGTTAATGTGTATAGATGTTGGCATGTGTGTGCCTTTTCTCCCCCCAAAAAAACCCTTTTCCCTATCCATCTTTATCTATTTTACCCAACATATTGACCGAACGAACGAACGAACGAACGAACGAACTTTATTTTCAAAGGGTTAAGAATTGGGCACGCAGGCCCGTCTGACATTCTGCCCTTCCTCTCTCTCTCATCATGTATACTGTATCCTTTCATCCTCACATTTACTTTAAGCATTATTAAGGCATTTATCATTATAAAAGTAACATAACATCAAACATTTGCAATAATCATCATAATTAAAGTATGTTTTTAAAATAAATATAGATAGATAGATAGATAGATAGATAGATAGATAGATAGATAGATAGATAGATAGATAGATAGATAGATAGATAGATAAATAGATAGACAGATAGATAGATAGATAGATAGATAGATAGATAGATAGATAGATAGATAGATAGATAGATAGATAGATAGATAGATAGATATATAGATAGATAGATAACGAACGAACGAACAAACTATATTTTCAAAGGATTAAGAATTGGGCACGCAGGCCTGTCTTACATTCTGCCCTTCTTCTCTCTGTCATCTTACATACCGTATCCTTTCAATAGCAGATGTATTTTTAGCATTATTTAAGCGTACAAAATTATCGAGGTAAAATAATAACATACATTTGTAACATCCAGACATAATCAAATTTAAGGGGGGGGGGGGGAGGAAATTATTAATTAAAATAGATTAACAAAAATTAATACCTTAAAAAAAAACAAAAAAAAACTAACAAACACAATCAAAACAATTCATACAGTAAATAAGACATAATTAGAAACGTAATCAGATAATGGTGGCATATAATAAGAACTCGTGACAATTTGGAAATCTGCTGAAATAGCTGGGACTTCATGTGTTGTCAGCGCATGCGAAAAATGTTCCCACAGGTGAGCAACTTTGAGTCCCAAGCAGATACTGCCACAGGGAGTGAATTGTTGACGCCTCCACTACACGAGATCCAGTTTTATGACCTATGCTCCTTAGGGAGGTAAAGGGTATTGACTGAAAGATGAGAATCATGCATATAGGCCCGTCTTGCATTTATCCCTTCCTCTTACTCATCTTTTATTGCTAGGTATCCAGACATTCTCCAGCATACTTAAGGTATTAGTTCAGAGGCGATGCAACATTATAAGTAGTATAAAAGCATACATTACAGTATCTGATTACAATTAAGAAGTAAGGTATATTAAAATGAAAAACTAGATCATCAGACCCTCCATACAGTGTATTAGATAATAATAATTCGAAACATAATCCCTTAGGGCGGCATATAATCCGCACTCATAATGTATTTGAACAGTCTACGATTATATGAGTAGGGACTGTGCATGTTTTTCAGGTCATGTGGAAGATTGTTCCAAAGATGAGCAGCTGAGTAAGCCAAGCTCTTCTTGTACAAATCTAGCCTCGGCTTGGGTAAATCTAACTGGTTTAAGCGCTGACTACGTTTTTCATTGAATTTGAAAAGTGGCCACAGATACGTTGGAGCATTATGTGACAAGATTTTGTGAGCGAATTTAGCTTTGTTAAATAGGAAGCGCTTTCTAAGGGGTAATATTTTAAGATAGTTATATAGATCTATACAATGTGTTTGGTGTTTATCAGCAACTAGGCGCACTGCACGTTTTTGAAGTGAATGAAGCCTTTTTGTGTTGGATATGGAACAACCATCCCAGATTGTGGAACAATAGTCTAGGTATGTTTGTATGTGAGATGTGTAGAACAAAATAGGATCAGCTATCTTATTCATAAGTGTGTGTGTGGAGAGATGGATGTGGGCATGTGTGTGCCTTTTTTCACAACAAAACTTTCTCCTGTCTTTCTTCATCAATTTTATCCAGCATGTTAACTGGTGGGATAGGCTTTCTTATTCAGAAACACGTGGATGTGTGCATATGCAGTGGGTTTTTTTTTTCACAACAAAACTTACTTCTATCTTTTTGTAATATATATTTAACTGTGTGAGCGGCTGTCTTATTCAGAACTCTGTTTGTATGTCGATGTATGCACTTTCGTGTTTTTCCTCCCACACAAATACCCCCCCCCCCCCCTTTTTTTTTTTCCTTTACCCAGACTCCATCCAGTCCACTAAAATTACTTTGTTGAATTCATTAACGTTTCGTGCCAGTCACCGCAGCCGATTTCCCGCAGCTAGTTAATAATGGTACTTTGTACATTGAACTTTGTCCTGGGGTTGTTTTGTTATGTACAAACTTCATACTCTATTGTGTCTCATGAACGAGTAGAAGCTTATGGTTGTCTACCCAACTCTCTCTTTTTAAATCCAGCGTTGTCATTTACGTTGTGTGTGTATATTGGAGTGTGCACGTTAATGAGTGAGTGACGTGGAGAGAGAGAGAGAGAGAGAGAGAGAGAGAGAGAGAGAGAGAGAGAGAGAGAGAGAGAGAGAGAGAGAGAGAGAGAGAGAGAGAGAGAGAGAGAGAGAGAGAGAGAGAAAGACGGAACACAGCTGAGCGGAGAATAATGTTTTGAAAAATGTAACATTCAGTGGTAGAAGGAGGGAATAGTGAGTGGCTATTCCATATGTACGCAACAGTTAACCTTAACCTGACCCCAACCCTGCTTCGAGCTTTGTCTGTTGTCCTCTGGGGTTAAAAATCCCACGGCAGTTGGAAATCGTAAAGAGTAGGCCTATCAAGCCGCTGCCCTGGCAAAATTTAAAAATGAGAAACCTACCCACAACACAAATATTTATAGAATGTGTGATTCCTATATACACACATTGGGATTCTCGCCGGTGCTACGGAGTTCGTGCACTGTGCTGAGATCCTCCTTGTGTGATCTAAGGGAGAAGATCTAAGCACTGATGGAGAGTCCGTGTGCTATGAAGATAGTCCTTAAAAACCAAACCAAACCTCTGGGGTTGCAAGAAAGCCCGAACAACACCCCCATTAGGCGTAAGGGTAAAAGAATGAAAACTCGAAATCCCCAGGGTTGGGAAGAAGAACAGCTAGCCTTATACCTAAACCCGACCCTGTTTCGATCTTTTAAGAAACGCAGTACAGCCCGACGAACATTGAGGCCTTATTTAAAACTCGAAGCGACGACAGACACTCGGCCATCATGGCGGTCTCTTGTCTACTATTTCCTCCTTCAATCCATACATTTGTTAAACACATTTTGGACCGTAGTATGTATGGTTAGCTAATTTTGTCACTGACGAGTCCGGCTGAGAAATACTTTCAAAAAGGTTGTAATTTTTGCTAGCATTAAGATCAGATAAGATGCGGTCACGCTGTCATCGCCTCGCTCGTTTGTCTTCAAATTGTCCTTCTTTCTGTTATAGTTTCAAAGTTTTGTGAGTTAGAAATAACATTAGTGCAATTAAAGTTTGTAATTTTCAGTGTAGAGTTCGGTGTAGCATAAGTGCCACAGTAGACAAGAACACCCTATTTATATGAGCAAATTTACATCTATTACTCATAGCTCTACTTTCGGCTTCTTGCACAGTTCGTTACATTGTCAGTTTTTCTTTTCAGTTAATTATTGAGTTCATCCATCATCAGCTAATACTCTCTGCCCATTGTTCAGTTCACTCCTCTGTCAGTTATTCCTGTAAGCGGCTTATGCAGTCCACTCCACTCTTAATTTCTTCCAGCTTTTTAATGCAATCTGCTTTTCTATCTCAGTTTAATACTTTCATCTTTTTAAAATTCATTTTCTCTCAGTTTCATACTTTCATCTTTATATAATTCATTTTCTCTCAGTTTCATCCTTTCATCTCTATATAATTCATTTTCTCTCAGTTTCATACTTTCATCTCTATAAAATTCAGTTTCTCTCAGTTTCATACTTTCATCTTTATATAATTCATTTTCTCTCAGTTTCATCCTTTCATCTCTTGTACGTTAATTTCGTTGATTTTGAAAAGGCTTTTGACAGCACACATAGGGACAGTTTATGGAAAATACTGAGGGCTTATGGAATTCCAAGCTGCATAGTGTCAATTATAAAAAGCCTTTATGCCAACTTTACGTGTAGCATTGGGCAGAGCAACCTAACCTTTGAAGTGAAGACAGGAGTACGACAGGGATGCCCCTTATCAACCACTCTATTTTTAACAGTCATAGACTGGGTGATGCGCCAGACAACAGAGGGCAATCCAAGAGGAATAAGATGGACTACTGTTGCGTGATAAATTCTCGCAACATCGTTTTATTTCAATATCTGTTTTATAACGCAAGGGCAACAACTGCTTGGAATTTATAGTCACTTTTCTCGGTAAGCATTTGTCTTCTCGCGTTGGTATCGAATGCAGTTAAGTTTGAGCTGTGGTCGTTTTGCGCTGGACTGCGCATGACTTGTCTTGCTTCTTTGTCGATCGGTTTCCGCCCACCACTAGTGGGAGTGAGCGATTTGGAATGGCGAAAGAGATGCCTCGTTGAAGAGGGGATCTCCGCTATTTTTGTTCTGTCAGGGATGTGTAGTCCTCTTAATGGATATTTCGTTTATTCGAGATAATACCTCTAGTGTTTCCCACATGTCGGGAGGCGTGATATTTCTGTGTATTTCATGAAAGCAAGGTAAATTGACTCTTTCATTAACTCTATTGATTTTGGGTCGTGAGCGATTTCGATTCATAGCCTGTCTGCGAAAGTCGTCGTCACGAGATGTTTTCCTAGCTCACATGTCGCTGCATTGTACTGCATCGGTTGATGCAGGTACCAAGGACCATTACTTGCTACTTTGTTAAATGAACTAGGTTTGGAAAACCTTTATTATCTAGAGGATATTTTTGAGGACATTATTTATACTTCAGCAAGACTGTTGCGTGATAAATTCTCGCAACATCGTTTTATTTCAATATCTGTTTTATAACGCAAGGGCAACAACTGCTTGGAATTTATAGTCACTTTTCTCGGTAAGCATTTGTCTTCTCGCGTTGGTATCGAATGCAGTTAAGTTTGAGCTGTGGTCGTTTTGCGCTGGACTGCGCATGACTTGTCTTGCTTCTTTGTCGATCGGTTTCCGCCCACCACTAGTGGGAGTGAGCGATTTGGAATGGCGAAAGAGATGCCTCGTTGAAGAGGGGATCTCCGCTATTTTTGTTCTGTCAGGGATGTGTAGTCCTCTTAATGGATATTTCGTTTATTCGAGATAATACCTCTAGTGTTTCCCACATGTCGGGAGGCGTGATATTTCTGTGTATTTCATGAAAGCAAGGTAAATTGACTCTTTCATTAACTCTATTGATTTTGGGTCGTGAGCGATTTCGATTCATAGCCTGTCTGCGAAAGTCGTCGTCACGAGATGTTTTCCTAGCTCACATGTCGCTGCATTGTACTGCATCGGTTGATGCAGGTACCAAGGACCATTACTTGCTACTTTGTTAAATGAACTAGGTTTGGAAAACCTTTATTATCTAGAGGATATTTTTGAGGACATTATTTATACTTCGGCAGACGTGTCTGTCTTGCTGAAGTCAAACTAAGGAGAGTGAACTGATCTCATACATCTGGTTATCTCCTGGCTGTTATAGAAAAGGATGGAGTTGTTCACCTGACTACATTTACAGCACTTTGAAATATAACATGCATCTGACTCATCATTGTAATGCTGTCTACCGTTTATTGCTGTATTGAATGTTGCTGTGATAATGACTGTTTGATGTGCCTACACATTTGCGTAACCATTTTGTCACTGTGGCGTCCACAATAAATAATGAAGTAAAACGTCAACGGCTGTTTCAAGACTCATTGACTTTATACGTCGTGAGTTTACTGACGTCCTATGTGGATTGCCCTGTTATTGTTGCATGAACATTGTTTTGACTGAACACATCTACACACTACACAAAACCAGACATGCGGATGCCATCCATCATCATATGGCATCACGCATCAACTACATTTTCTACATTTATAGTGCTTCATTCTTCCGCAACGCTTCAGGTCATACTGATTGAACTGACCGTGCCATTTGAATCCAGATTAGACGAGCAACATTTGTTCAAAGCGGTCAAGTATAGTGATCTGGCCGCGGATCTGAGACACGATGGGTTCACTGCAAGGGTCATGGCTGTTGAAGTGGGCGCAAGAGAGCTTGTGGCTGCATCAGTGTATGATCTATTGAAACTGTTGGGGCTGAGGGGACAGTCGAGAACAAGGGCACTGTTGGGTCGTTCATACTCATAGTCAAGAGGTAGTTGTAAGCTAGTGTATGGTGTCACTGGTCTATGCTAGCTTAAAATACGCGAATGGTTTTCTCAATGAAAATATCTCAGAAGTGTTCTTAAAACGAACTCCAACAAGTAATAGTCAATTCTCCAATTCAGGACTGCACGCAAGTCGTTGGTGAAAGTACATGTTATTTATTGACACGATACAGACGGGAATACACAAGACGATCATGGTTACAGATTACAGATGCAAATGTCATACTTTAAAGTTGCTGATCATACTCTTAAAATTCTTGGAGATTCTTCAACAATCAAGTCCTCTTCTGTCCAAGTGAGCTGAGGATCACTTCTGTTCTCCGCTAATATATAGTTACAATGAAGTCCGTTGACCTTCTTCCAAGGACGTCTATCGTGGTAAATGGATTCATGTTCAAGGATCAATCTTTGATATCATACCCATAAAATTCCCAGACTTTCTTCATACAATACTTATGTAGCATATATATAATCCAGATAAAGTTATACACGGCAATACAATCAGGTTAGAGTCTTCTGTTGACTAACCTCTCCCAAAATCCATGCCATGACTTTGGCATTGACGAAACGGCATATTAAAACATGAGAAGCATACAAAATCAATAAACTTCGTATCCTCGTAGGTATCCTCCCTCTACGGTAATTCAAACAAGGCAATCGACTCCGTTAGTCCATTCTAGGAATGACATACTACGATGGATTCCCGCTAGACCATAACTAGGAGCGGCCTGATACTTCAATTAAAATCAATAAACATTCAATATGAAATGGGGCGACACTTACATGATACTTCCACTATTGGCTTCGACATGAAGACCAATATATATATCAGTAGAACTAATGGCTTCCACTAACTTGCCACGAATACAAGAAATATTCCACGGCCATAAATATGGTCCGTACTGCCCCGTTCAAAACATGACGTCACAATCCCCAAACTAGGTTACCCGTGCGTCCCAAGCAACTCACACTGCATTGTGCACGTCAGTGCGTGAATCAATCGAACGCACAAATAATATAACTATATTAAGACTGGTGCGTACATTTGGCAGGACCGAAGACTACCCCCTTAGGTAATAAATGTACGTAACAGCTCCCTTATTACCTCCCCTTAAAAAAATTAATTCTATTAATTTTTTTTGAACTTAGTATCCGAGAGAGGTGAGTCAAAACTACCACAAGATATATGAAATGCATAAATTTATACCATATTAAGAAAAGAATATTAAACGAAATCAATATAACTAAATGATAGTATGCATTAAAGCACACATCCACAATCGACCTACTTTGGAACGATGTGGTAATATTCGAAGTAAAAACAAGTTGAAAATGAAAAATGAAAAAACCATAAAAAAAGATGATAATAAAATTCAACTAAGTTTTCAAAAAAATTTGAAACATATGATTTTCAAAAATGAAAATGAACAGCAACACTGATGATAATCAATGACAAGAGAATCAATAAAACAGAAAAATTGAAAATACAATGTGCAAAAATGAAGCAATGCAAAATTAAACACTTTAGGAATCAACACCCTTAAAGTTTTCTAACACTAGTATGGTTGACTAGTGATCTAACAGTGAGATATCATAACTAAGACCCGTGAATGCAGGTATTACGTGACAACTAAGAAAGTTAGTATGTGTGTGATCCATAATCAATTAAATAGATTAAATTGAATTATTCTAATTTATATATTTATTAATTACTAACAAATAACCAGTTACTAATATTTTCTAAGTAATTCTAATATCACTCATTGTCAATGTTCAGTTACAACTAGTTAGTAATCGATGAGACGATGTTCTCAATGTTCCATACACGATAAAATATATTCTCGAACACGATATGTAGTGTAATATGTTCCATAGGAATAACAAATGTATATTTGTCGCTCTTAACAATGTTTCCATTCTAATAAAAAGTTACTGTAGTACCAATGTTTCCGTACTAATAAAATGTTACTCTAATACCACTGTTCCCGTTCTAATAAAACGTTACTACACAAGAAGTAATGTTATAATCTATAAGTAAGTATATCATGAAAGTTATACTTATACAAATACTTCAGTTATATAAACAGTCTTTATAGATGTACAATCAATGATAATGTACAAAGTTATTCATGTTATCGGTGAGGATGTTTCAACATCTGGAAGTGGTTTAGTTTCGACAAGTTCGCTTGGGCATCTAGACAAACAGTCTGCGAACACATTCTTCACTCCAGGAATAGCTCGTATTTCAAAATTGAATGGTTGAAGCGCTATAGCGTAACGCGCTGACTTAGATGATTTAACGTTCTTCGTGTTCAGTGCGGTAAGAGCTTTTTGGTCAGATTCCACCACAAAGTGTGAGACGAGAAGGTAACGTTCCAGTTTTGTGATTGCCCACACTAATGCGAGGAGCTCTTTATCCAGAACGGAGTATTTGAGTTCGCTCTCCGTAAGTTTTCTGGACACGTACATCACCGGAAATAAGGTGCCGTTATATTCCTGCATCAAAACTGCAGCAATAGCGTAAGAACTTGCATCACTGCGAAGAATGAAAGTGAGGTTTTTGTTAGGCAACCTCAAAAAAGGTTCATTTGAAAAAAATTGTTTTATATAGTCTAACGCCGTTTGGTGATCCTGCGACCACTTTATTACATTAGATGTGCCTTTCTTCAGTAGAGACGAAAAAGGTGCAGTTATAGTAGACAAATGAGGGATGAATTTTGAATAGAACTGTATTAGTCCTAAAAGCGACCTAACTTGTTTTTTTTGTCTTAGGTGCCGAGAGGTTAAAAATTTTAGAGACGTTACTGTCTTCTGTATACATGAAACCATGACCTATGCGGTGACCCAGAAATGAGATGTCATGAAAACCGACAAAAGCCTTTGAAGGTTTCGCTGTTAAGTTATAATCCCGTAAGGTAGAAAGTAAAGCTTTTAATCCATGAATATGTTCATCCCAAGAGTCACTGAAAAGACAGATGTCATCTATATAAGTAATGAAATCGGGACGATGAGACAATATGCGGCGCATCATGCGCACAAAGGTAGCTGGCGCATTCATTAATCCGAATGGCATAAAATTCCATTGAAAAAGACCCCGTGGTGTCGAGAAAGCGGTGAATGGCTTTGCTTTAGGAGTGAGTGGCACTTGCCAATAGCCCTTTGAAAGGTCAAATTTCGAAAAGAATGTGGCATGAGATAATTTCTCCAATAAGTCGTCTAAAAGAGGTAATGGTTCCGCATCGAATTTTGTAACTTTGTTTAATTTCCTGTAATCTACGCAAAGACATATATTGTTGTCCTTCTTCCTAATGATTACCATAGAAGAAGAATATGATGATGAAGATGGTTCAATTATATTTAATTGAAGCATCTCATCCAATTCCTTATCAACCTTATCACGAAAGTGTAAAGGAATAGGATATGGGCGAACTCGAATAGGCGTATCGTCAGTCAGAATAATGTCATGTTGGATGACTGACGTATGACCTGGGATGTCAGTGAGAACATCCTCATACGAGTGTAGAATATTAGAGACTTGCTGACGTTGATCAGCCGAAAGAGTAGATGAGATTGTAACATCATTCCATTTCTCAGTGGAATGGAGTGGTACAACTGGTATTGGTAGTTTTACATCATCGAAAGAAGATTCTTCTTCTTGGATGACTGACAAACTAGAATAGTGTTGGATAGGAGGTGTAGGATCGTCAGTTGCCTGAAACACTGACTGTAGATAATCAGGACGTGAATAATACTCCTTCAACATGTTAATGTGGAAGGTTTTATGTTTACCATTAACATCAACGATGTAGTCGACATCGGATATTCTTGAGATGATCCTGAAAGGACCTCTCCAGGTAATTAAAAGACGATTGTTATGCGCAGGGAGTAATACAAAAGCTTCGTCACCATGAATAAGCTGACGAAGACGTCTATACTTGTTTGCAAATAGACGAGCTTTTTCTTTGGCTTGTTCGGATGATGCAGTAGCTAGTCTACAAGCATCTATGATTCTCTTTCTCAGAGAGATCACATACTCATAAGAGGATTGAGTTTCCTCTTCAATATTCTCGTCAACCACTAAGTCGTGGATTAACGACATCGGACCGCGTGGTTGCATGCTAAAACAAGCTGGAATGGAGAAAACCCCATGGCTTGATTTTGTACTTCGCGATACGCGAACAGAGCAGCGGGTATGACCCGATCCCAGTCTTGGGGATGGTCTTGGGTCATCTTACCCAACAACTGCTTGAGTGTCCTATTGAGACGCTCAATTAACCCATTTGACATCGGATGATAAATAGAACTAAGAGATCTGTCTATACCTAATGTCTTCATAACTTGAGACATGGATTCAGAAATGAACTGAACCCCATGATCCGACAAGATTTTCCGTGGAAAACCAATGCGTGAGAAGATTAACATCAATGCCTCTGCTACACTGGCAGATGAAGTGTTCTTGAGAGGAATGGCCTCAGGGCAACGAGTGCACATATCAATGCACGTAAGGATATGCGTATGCCCTCTAGCAGATGGAAGCATCGGACCAATAATGTCTATAGCCATTTTATCAAATGGCCTAATCGGGATGTCCGCAGCTTGAATAGGAGCCGCATGAAATGGACCCCGTATCTTAACTTCCTGACATATCAAACAGGACCGACAATAGAGAGTGATGTCCCTATGGACGCCTGGCCAGTAGAATGCCGAAAGCACTCTGGATTTGGTACGCGAAAAACCCATATGGCCCGCACATTGCGAGTCATGCGCATGTCGTAATATACGAGATCTCATAGAGGATGGGACTAATATCTGATAACATAAGGATGAATCCTTTTCCCGTATTACTCTAACCAAAATCCCATTTTTAAGTATAAAGTCATGTCTAGATTTTGCAAGTTTGTTGCTGGTATTCTTTTTGTTCACATACCGAAAAAATTTTTTTCATGAATCATCATTCTTTTGCAATGTTGCAAACAACTCCCGTGAAATAGGAGCATCATCATCACAAGTGGTATGAACTGTAGGTTCAATAGGTGTATCATGCGACATATTAGTAGCTTGCGCTCTAGTCACTACTGCATTTGCAGTTTGAATATGTCGCTCTTCCCATTCAGCTATTTGCTGTGGTGTACACTCTTTAATACCATGTATGCGACCAAGTATTAAATCACAAATTGGATTCGGAAGGAGACATGCCTGGATCTTTCCTGAAAAAAATGGTGTATTAAGATCAATAATAGCAATGGGAAATGTTTCAACGGTGCCACCAAAAGTCACACACTTGACAACCCTGCCCGTGGCACAACTTGGGTTGATCAGCGAAGTCCGGACGCCCACAGTGCTACAACCTGAGTCAAATAGGAGAGAGCATGAAATGTTGTTGACAAATCCCTTGTTAAACTTAAGAGAGCCCTGTCCCTGGTGTACTGACGCAGTAGTGGCCGTACAGACTGCAGGTAGACTAGGCAAGGTATGTCCGCAACGCAGCGTCGTGATCGCCTTAGGCTGGAAAAGAGTCGAGCATTCTGGACAGTCTTTCACCTGAATACAATCAAGAGAACAAGACATAGCATTGTGAGTTTCAGCTACTTTACCCTGTTCAATGTTAGCCTGTGTATCAATTAAAGAGACATTAGAATGTCTACCCGTATTACTCGACGATCTATCTCTGCGACGCGATCGATTTTGATTATTTGCATTAAAATTGCCATAATTGTCGTTTCTGCTTGAGTTAAAATTTGGATGAGTCCGATAATTTGTATAATTAAAGTTATGATGTTCTTTAAAATTTTTATTCCAAGAACCTTGTCTGTTTTGCGGACCCTGAGATCTTGATCTCCAGTTTTGTTTATTATAATGTCCTTGATTATTTTTAAAATTATTGTTACCAAAATCTCGCGATCTGTGAGCTTGGTTCCAAGAAACATTAAATGGAGCAGATTGTTGAAATTGCTTCCCTTTGTAAAAGTTATCATTGTTAAAATTGTAATTATTTCCCTTATTGGTATACCTGTCAGCACTAAAGGAACGATTTCGTGAAAAATTGTTTTGTTGTGCTGCAAAAGCAACAGGCAATTCATTCTTAATCTGTGCATTACTCAGATCCATGGTTGGGTGAGCAGTGCAGAAGTTTTTTGCATGTTCTTCTAAGTCGGTCATTGATAAAGGTTTCCGTTCGTGTAAAAATGCGAGAAATGTAGGATTTACAGACGATAGTACCTTATCGCGCATCAGTAAATCGAAGAGACCTTCATATGACTTTTCAATTTTGGATAATTCAATCCTTCTTTCTAGGGTTAGTCGTATTTGTGACAGAAAATCACTGAAATTTCTGCTTGATTGCGGTAGCAATGTACGAAATCTTAATCGGTATTCATCTTCTGTCATTTGAAATTTCTTCAGAAGTGCGGCTCTAAGAGCATTATAATCATTCTTCTCATTAATACTGGTAGTATGATAAACAGCTAAAGCATACCCAGTAAGTAACCTGGATAAATATGTGCAATACAGTGTTTTATCCACGTTATAAGACCTACAAGTGGCCTCAAATCTATCTAGGAAAAATATTACGTCATCCGACGGGGGATTAAATTTAGGTAATTTAAGGTTAATTTCCTTAAAATGATCCTGTCTGGATGAAGTTTGGTTTTCAAAAGTTCTCTGAGAATTAGCTTCCTGAGTTAACCTAAGTCTCTCATATTCTGACTCTGCTAATTTCAGTTCATGCTGTCGTTTTCTTTCATTCTCTTCCATCTCAAGCTGAAGTCGTTTTGTGTTTTGTTCAGCTATTAATCTTCTTTCTTCCATTTCTTTTTGTTTATTTTCCATTTCCTTCTGAAATCGTTTCTCTTCTAATTCAGCGGCTAATCTCATTTTTTTCTCATTCTCCTCAGATTCAATCCGTTTTTGATCTGCCTCAAATTGAAGTTTTTCTAGTCTTAAAGTTTCTAACTTTCTCTGTTCGGCTTCTATTTCTTGAGCTTTCCTATATTCTGCAAGTGCAAATGCTTTTGCTTCATCAGGAGCCATCTGAAGAGCTTTTGCTTGCTTAATGAAATAATCTAGTGAATACATTATGCTTTATAAGTAGTCACAATACTCTTGATTTATAAAATGATATTTAATCAATGTAAATTAATTAACCTTGTTACTATAACAAGTGTTCTTCGTTCCTGTCCTAGAACGGTATCTTTTGTTATCATATAGTTATGAAATATATCAATAATCAATATAGTAATTTATGTAATGAAATGTCATGTAAGCAACAACGTGAAAGACAATAGAAACATTACCGACAAGACACGATAATCAAAGACGAATGAACACAATCGTAGAAATCAACAAAAATAGAAATGTATAACTAAAATAGAATATCGTAAAAATTTACGATGATAACTACGACCAGATATTCAACAGAACAATTGACAATACAGTGTAAAAACATAGGTTTTGTAAAAAACTGAATGACAGGAAAGGTGAGACGGACGCATAATACAAACAAAATTCATCATAAAACTAAATACGAGTAAAAATAACTACGAGAACAACAATTAAAACGTGACGAAACAGCTAAACAGATACTATTATAAGGAACAATTAGCGATCGGAACTTCGGCAAGGTTTCTAGCCTTGAACCGGAATTATCGCTCAATTGAAACTTACAAGTTGAGCCCTACAGAACGTCTGACGAAGAGCCCGAATAGGCTTCGAGATGGATCTCGTTCGTCAGATCAACCTCCCTACCTCCCACGACAAATGTACAACATGTAACATATAACATGGAAAATGTAAATATGGACATAACAATAAAAGGCACAGCTAAAAGTAATAAAATGTACATCGAAAGTACGTTATACTTATCTCGCGTGTGCCGGGAAAAAAAACAATGTGCCTCGTCTCCGTGGATGTACGTCTGAGGATAAAATACTTCGCTCTGCGTATATAATAACAGCTGTCATGAAATATTCTAATCCACATATATAAATTATTAGGTAAATATAAAGCCTAACAAATAAAATTAATAAAGAGAAGAGCAATGGGAAAATAACAGTGCTGTCACAAAGAATGTACTCGAAATCCCCCTTGTTTTCTGCTTCGTCTGCAAATTGTAACGCTTTCACGTTGATATAAAAGCTTACTGTATTATTACCCGCCTTCTTCAATGAAACGTGTGCTGCATTTCTAAGAAAAACATTGAGACGTACTGCGTAATGACCTAAATTAATCCTAACATTAATTATACTGCGTTACCAAAACGAACGAACAGATGGACAAAAGGATAAAGAGAGAGGGGAGGGCTGAAAATCAGGAACGCATGCAACACGCGTCGCGCGATACACAAATGCTGCCATCACGCGTGTAAGTCTACATGCACTAATTTTTTTTCAGACGGACAGTGATAAAATACACTACCCTTTCCCAGAGTTAGGTTTATAAATCATAAAAAACTCTTATTAGAAAAGATAACATTAGATGGGTTTACGGTTGAAAACATAACAGTACCCAGACAGCACATCTTCGAAACAGGAGGTAGAAGAAATTGCATATTTTGAATGCAGCCACGTAGCTCCTTTAAATTTGTATTTTTGGGTTCCTTAGGGCTTGCTGACAAATAATATGTAAAACGTTACGCAAATAGTCCAGGAATTAATAAATTATACCCAAAATAAAATATTGGGGGTGCCTGACAGCATAAAATCATTTCTGCTCATAAGATTTTTTTTTAAACGTGTTTGAAAAAAATTTACGTTACAGAAATAGCCTACCATGTAAACTCCAAATTGATTGGAGCGCAACAAATGAAAGCCTAACCACGATTGGTCGGGCTATAAATACTATCTTGGTTGTTAGGGGAAACGGGGAAAGGTAACATTTTTTCAAACACTTGTCGAAACGGGGCTCATTGGTCAGACTCGCTGATATACACACTTGGGAGCGTTAGTTCGAAACCACTTGTTTAAATAAGATTGATAAAGCATCAGTGCGTTGAAGCCAGCTTATATTTGGCTAAATAAAAGCCTGGAAGATAAGCAGATGGGAATTTGTGCCAGTTTGTGCCAGAATTCATTGCTAATCAACGTATCTGTGTTTATTCGCATGAATTGTGGTAAGCTTGAACCATTCAATATCTTTTAATGAAAATTGAATGTGAATTGTTGATTTATGCCTGTATATATATGTGTAGTTCAGTGGCCAACGTGAGGTAAAGCCTGTAATGCTCCAGCCTGAACAGAGGGTGTCGGAGAGAAGTAAAACGGCATGGAATGGCCAAACAGTACACTGACACCTGGATGATTGAATAGAAAGAAATAATGCTGGAATTGCAGAGGCGTAGTAACCATTAAGAAGGGTAATACTGGAATAAAGTATTTCAAATGAAGCTGACAGTTGGCCTAATGCTCTGAACTCAATGTTTGTGCTGTGTTGTGATCAGTGTAACAAGAGAGTTTAAGTTAGTTATGAAGTAGAAGGTACATCCTTCTTGATTTCAGGGACAGTGGTCTTGATGGTACTGAGCAGCACCTAGTCAGAGCTTTGCTGAATCCAGTGTCGGACAGCATACTCCTTGGTCCTTTTAGCTATCAGTGAGGTGTCTCCAGAGCCCAGAGGAGAATTCGAGCAGAGGAGTCCTTTCCTGCCGCCATCACGCCAGATAAGCTAACTTGGCCAGCTGAGCTCAACATTATGTCCCCTCATCTTGAACTGACTTTGTAAAATTAACATTAAGAGGGGAATTTACTTGTCTTAAAATCAGGAACTGTGAACATCTCCAATACTAGTCCCTAAAGACAAACTATTGAAGTCATGATGACAAATACCAACAGAGCTTGAACAAAACAAAAACCAGTATTACCTCATTTTACTACTACACAACTGACACACATAGAACATTTGTAATAATATATGTCACTACAATATTCATATTAAATACATTCTGTACATAACTTGTAATTTAAATTGATTGTGATTCCTGGTTCCCTTGTAGTTGAATCAGGACACATATTCATTCATGCCAGTAATGAATACATATTGTTATTTGAAAAGTTACGAGTGACTTCTTTAAGATATTCTCATAGAGTGTTATATGTATGTGAGTGTCACAGTGTTGTTAAGAGTAGTGGATTAAATTAAATTGTTTATCTGTCTGTTGTTGTGACTTACACTTCATCATACACATACCCTAGACACATAACGTAGCATCACACTATTCCAGAATAATTCTGACTGAGATATAGAGATATGTGGTAGCAAGTAAGGTTATCTATAATACACTACTCTTAATAGATATAGATACCTTCACAGCTGATCTCAGTCAGTACACTAAGTCCCCTATAAATATTTATAACATCCCACTTCACCACATATATTGGGGTCTCGCTCCCGGGATTTTGAATCTTTACCTATTAACAATATTGGGGGGTAATTCACTTCAGGGAATATAAGAATTAAAAAGTATCCTTGGGTGGAATTGAATAAGGTTGAGCTCACGGTGCCTGTGTTGTCCACTAGAGATTGAATTGTTGGTTAGACATTATATAAATTTACATGATAGACAATGGCGGACCTGGCCAAATTTCGATCTGCTGCGGTTCAGACTGCAAAAGAGTTAGGATTAGATGGGCAAGTTATGATTGCCTATGTCACGACGGAATGTGACAAATTTATTGAACGTGAAGAAAGAAGATTAGAAAAAGAGGCCGAAAGAAAGTTAGAGGCTGAGACTAAGAGGTTGCAAGCTGAGGCTGGGACTAAGAGGTTGCAGATTGAGGCTGACAAAGAGGCTAAGAAATTGGAGGCAGAAAGAGAAGACAAAAGATTAGCTACAGAAAGAGAAGCCGAGGAAAGAAGACAGGCTGCAGAAAGGGAAGAGAGGAAATTAGCTGCAGAAAGGGAAGCAGAAGATAAAAGATTACAAAGGGAACATGAGTTACGACTAAGGGAGTTTGAGTTTCAGGGCCATGCTCCTGAAAAGGGTGCCAGTCCCTTTGCCTCTGATGCCACTGCTAGCCAAGGAGCCTCAACCTCAGCTATGAATTTTCATTTAGATCATTTTGTTGAGAAAGACGATGATATTGAGAGCTATATAAATAGGTATGAACTATTAGCTACCACGTATGGGTTAGAGAGAGAAAGGTGGAGCTTAAAGTTATCTCAGGGACTTCGTGGGGGCAGCTTATGAAGTTTTTGCAAAAATGAGCAGAGGTGATCAGGAAAATTATGACATGCTAAAGCAGGCTCTTTTGTTAAGGTATGAAAAGAATGCAGAGTTTTACAGGAAAAAATTTAGGAATGCTAAACTACTGTCAGGTGAAACCTATCACCAGTTCTCTGCACGAATAGAGACATACTTGGAGAAATGGACTTCTCTGGGGAAAACCCAAGATCTTAAGGAAATGGTCCTTATAGAGCAACTAAGAGAGTCCATGGCTCCAGACCTGAGAAAGTTTCTCATGGAACAAGGTGCAGAGAGGCTGGATGAGTTGCTAAATGTTGCTGAAAGGTATCAAGCAGCTCAAGCAGAGGTAACAGGTAATAAAAAGAAACAAGTGGATAACTTTAGGGCACCACAGAACTTTAATAAATTTGATCCTAAGGATCAAAATAAAGGTAAGCACCAATTTGATAGGCCACGGTATGACAATAAAAATAAATTCCCACAATTCGATGAAAGGAAATATAATGACAGAAAATCTTTCAACCAAGGAAAAAGGTGGTGTAAGAATTGTCAGATGGACAATCATGACACTGACCGTTGCAGAAGGAAACCTGTGTATATGGCAACCCTTCAGGTCAGGTCGACCTCAAGACAGGAGGAGGATATTATGTTAGATACCACTCCAGAAGAGATGAGGAAGGCACAGGCTGGGGATAAAACACTCAAGCCTTGTTTCAGAAAATTGTCAACTTGTCATACAACTCCAGGCAAGGGAGATTTTTACATGAAAAACAAGTTGATGTATAGGAAGACGGGAGCTAGATCCAATGGTCACGGGCAGCTGGTTCTTCCAAAAAGATATAGGACAGAATTAATAAGGAGCCTACATGTGAAACCAGATGGGGACCATGAGAAAATAGGTACCATCATTCAAAAGGTGGCTCACAATTATTATTGGCCCAAAGCAAGATGGGACATTGAGAATTTTGTAGAAAGGTGTAGCATAGCACATGAGGGAACACCCACAAGTGGGAACATGGATCAGGACCTGGACACGCCCCGGGGCAAAATTAGGCCTGATAATAAAAAGAAAAATAGATTTGATAAAGTGGACCAAATGGAATGGGAAGCCCCTTTTCACGGACAAGCTTCACTTAACTGTTTTACAATGGCCACTATGCGGAGAGTGCAAAAAGATGTCTTACCCCAGGATAAGCCGACAATCCCTCAATCGGACTTAAACAAACTGGAGGAAGAAGATGTAGAGAGGAAATCTCTCATCAAGAATTTTAAGTGGGGAGACAGCCCCAAGAGAAAAATTGGTAGCGGTCGTTTTGTGAATGATAATTCTGGGAGGAAAAATCATCACTATAAAGCTTCGAGTGGAAGAGACCATACCGGTGCATGGACAAATAGGTCCACACAATTAAAGGTCCATATGTAGCTTTGTTAAGAACGTGGACTGATGAAAAGGCAGAGGAAAACATTACATCTTCATACCAATATGTGAATGAGCTGACCACTCGGTTGAAAACTGGCTGGAAACTTGCCAATGAAAATTTGAAACAAGCCAGGAAGAAACATGCTGCCTATTATAACAGGAAGGCGAAAGACAGAAATTTGGCTGTGGGAGAGAAGGTACTGCTTCTTTTGCCTGGGAGTCAGAATAAGTTACAAATTGGATGGCAGGGTCCATATACAGTTTTAGAGAAGGTGTCTAGAACAAATTATAAGATAGATAAGAAGGGGAAAGAAAAAATCTATCATGTGAATCTCCTGAAGAAATATTTGGAAAGAGAACATCAGGAAGAGACACACTTGTTGACCTTGTCCATCGCCATGGAGATGAAAAAGGAACCACTTTCATCATTTGAATATCCATTACACCCCTGTGAGACAGCAGCACAGGTGAAAATCAGTACACATTTAACGAAAACTCAGAAAGAGAGAGTACAACAGGTTCTAAATAATCATGCAGAGGTGTTAACAGACCGACCAGGGCATACAAACCTATTGGAATATGATATGAAACTGATAGACCCCACACCTGTCTGTATGAAAACCATATTCGATTCCGTTTGCTAAGGAGAAAGCTTTGAAGGAAGAGATAGACTATCTGTTGAAGGAAGGAATTATTTCGCACAGTGAGTCTTCGTATAGTTCCGGTGTTGTACTCTTAAGGAAGCCCTCTGGAGAACATAGACTCTGTATAGATTACAGGAGACTGAATGCTATTACAGAAGGACAGGTGGATCCATTGCCGGATACAAATCAGCTGTTTGCCAGACTAAATAAAGCTAAATATTTCTCAAAAGTGGATCTGAGTAAAGGATACTATCAGATTCCAGTAAAGCCTGAGGTTAGACCATACCTAGCTTTTAGTACCTCAGAAGGACACTATGAGTTTAATAGATTGCCATTTGGATTGAAGAATGCGCCTAGTGTCTTCTCTAGAATGATGAGAAAATTATTGGATCCTCTGAATAATCCCTGTATAACAAATTTTATGGATGATATCCTTATAGCAACAGAAACATTTGAGGAACACATTGACTCTCTGAACATGCTGTTTGATCGACTTAGGGAGGCAAATTTAACAGCCCGTCCAACCAAATGTTGCGTTGGATGTAAAGAATTGGAATTTTTGGGACACACAGTTTATCAGGGAAATATGACCCCTGACCCAAAGAATTTAGAAAAACTACAGAAAGCCCCGAGACCACAAACCAAGAAGGACGTGAGATCCTTTGTCTCATTATGTGGTTTCTACCAGAAGTATATCAAGAACTTTAATTCCATATGTGCACCGTTAACTGAATTGACACGTAAAGGACATCCAGATCGCATTACATGGACACCACAATGTGAAATGACTTACCAGGAATTGAAGGAAAAGCTCACAAGTAAACCCATTTTGAAATTACCTGACTTAAGTCAAGAATTCATAGTAAGGACGGATGCAAGTAATATTGGGTTAGGTGCAACTCTACTACAGAAATCAGATGCATTGGATGGGGAATTAAGCCCAGTGGCATATGCTAGCAGAAAGTTGAATAAAGCTGAAATCAACTACTCAACTAGCGAAAAAGAATGTCTTGCAGTAATATGGGCAATAAAGAAATTCAATATTTATCTATATGGGAAGGCATTTAAGTTGCAAACAGATCACAAACCTTTATCGTTTCTAGCACAGGCTAAGCATGAGAACTCTAGGTTACTCCGATGGTCTTTACTTCTGGCTCCATATAATTTTAGCATTGAGTATATATCTGGAAAAACCAATTTGGGAGCGGATTTTTTAAGCCGCCATCCGTGTGATGAGAATCACCGTAAACCCCAGAAATAATAATAAATTTCTCTATGTGTATATAGAATAAAGGACTGACATATAATGTCTGTTTTAAGAGGGGAGGTGTCGTGAAATATTCTAATCCACATATATAAATTATTAGGTAAATATAAAGCCTAACAAATAAAATTAATAAAGAGAAGAGCAATGGGAAAATAACAGTGCTGTCACAAAGAATGTACTCGAAATCCCCCTTGTTTTCTGCTTCGTCTGCAAATTGTAACGCTTTCACGTTGATATAAAAGCTTACTGTATTATTACCCGCCTTCTTCAATGAAACGTGTGCTGCATTTCTAAGAAAAACATTGAGACGTACTGCGTAATGACCTAAATTAATCCTAACATTAATTATACTGCGTTACCAAAACGAACGAACAGATGGACAAAAGGATAAAGAGAGAGGGGAGGGCTGAAAATCAGGAACGCATGCAACACGCGTCGCGCGATACACAAATGCTGCCATCACGCGTGTAAGTCTACATGCACTAATTTTTTTTCAGACGGACAGTGATAAAATACACTACCCTTTCCCAGAGTTAGGTTTATAAATCATAAAAAAACTCTTATTAGAAAAGATAACATTAGATGGGTTTACGGTTGAAAACATAACAGTACCCAGACAGCACATCTTCGAAACAGGAGGTAGAAGAAATTGCATATTTTGAATGCAGCCACGTAGCTCCTTTAAATTTGTATTTTTGGGTTCCTTAGGGCTTGCTGACAAATAATATGTAAAACGTTACGCAAATAGTCCAGGAATTAATAAATTATACCCAAAATAAAATATTGGGGGTGCCTGACAGCATAAAATCATTTCTGCTCATAAGATTTTTTTTTAACGTGTTTGAAAAAAATTTACGTTACAGAAATAGCCTACCATGTAAACTCCAAATTGATTGGAGCGCAACAAATGAAAGCCTAACCACGATTGGTCGGGCTATAAATACTATCTTGGTTGTTAGGGGAAACGGGGAAAGGTAACATTTTTTCAAACACTTGTCGAAACGGGGCTCATTGGTCAGACTCGCTGATATACACACTTGGGAGCGTTAGTTCGAAACCACTTGTTTAAATAAGATTGATAAAGCATCAGTGCGTTGAAGCCAGCTTATATTTGGCTAAATAAAAGCCTGGAAGATAAGCAGATGGGAATTTGTGCCAGTTTGTGCCAGAATTCATTGCTAATCAACGTATCTGTGTTTATTCGTATGAATTGTGGTAAGCTTGAACCATTCAATATCTTTTAATGAAAATTGAATGTGAATTGTTGATTTATGCCTGTATATATATATGTGTAGTTCAGTGGCCAACGTGAGGTAAAGCCTGTAATGCTCCAGCCTGAACAGAGGGTGTCGGAGAGAAGTAAAACGGCATGGAATGGCCAAACAGTACACTGACACCTGGATGATTGAATAGAAAGAAATAATGCTGGAATTGCAGAGGCGTAGTAACCATTAAGAAGGGTAATACTGGAATAAAGTATTTCAAATGAAGCTGACAGTTGGCCTAATGCTCTGAACTCAATGTTTGTGCTGTGTTGTGATCAGTGTAACAAGAGAGTTTAAGTTAGTTATGAAGTAGAAGGTACATCCTTCTTGATTTCAGGGACAGTGGTCTTGATGGTACTGAGCAGCACCTAGTCAGAGCTTTGCTGAATCCAGTGTCGGACAGCATACTCCTTGGTCCTTTTAGCTATCAGTGAGGTGTCTCCAGAGCCCAGAGGAGAATTCGAGCAGAGGAGTCCTTTCCTGCCGCCATCACGCCAGATAAGCTAACTTGGCCAGCTGAGCTCAACATTATGTCCCCTCATCTTGAACTGACTTTGTAAAATTAACATTAAGAGGGGAATTTACTTGTCTTAAAATCAGGAACTGTGAACATCTCCAATACTAGTCCCTAAAGACAAACTATTGAAGTCATGATGACAAATACCAACAGAGCTTGAACAAAACAAAACCAGTATTACCTCATTTTACTACTACACAACTGACACACATAGGACATTTGTAATAATATATGTCACTACAATATTCATATTAAATACATTCTGTACATAACTTGTAATTTAAATTGATTGTGATTCCTGGTTCCCTTGTAGTTGAATCAGGACACATATTCATTCATGCCAGTAATGAATACATATTGTTATTTGAAAAGTTACGAGTGACTTCTTTAAGATATTCTCATAGAGTGTTATATGTATGTGAGTGTCACAGTGTTGTTAAGAGTAGTGGATTAAATTAAATTGTTTATCTGTCTGTTGTTGTGACTTACACTTCATCATACACATACCCTAGACACATAACGTAGCATCACACTATTCCAGAATAATTCTGACTGAGATATAGAGATATGTGGTAGCAAGTAAGGTTATCTATAATACACTACTCTTAATAGATATAGATACCTTCACAGCTGATCTCAGTCAGTACACTAAGTCCCCTATAAATATTTATAACATCCCACTTCACCACAACAGCTCGCACGTAATAAAGACGAATAGGTGATCCCAAGGCAGTCAGTCACTGTAAAACTTGACGTGGAGGTTGATTGATGACCTTGAGCATTTGGTAACCGTAAGTTGCTTCTGATTCATCGTCACACTAGGTTCCAAGTTTGAGATGTTGTCGCCTTGAAAGTACAAATCTTCTTTTCAACCGATACTTGGATTGAGTACGTTCCTGTGAAATTATTAATTTCCAGACCACACTGGCACACCATTTACTGTTGGGTCGTTCATACTCATAGTCAAGAGGTAGTTATAAGCTAGTGTATGGTGTCACTGGTCTATGCTAGCTTAAAATACGCGAATGGTTTTCTCAATGAAAATATCTCAGAAGTGTTCTTAAAACGAACTCCAACAAGTAATAGTCAATTCTCCAATTCAGGACTGCACGCAAGTCGTTGGTGAAAGTACATGTTATTTATTGACACGATACAGACGGGAATACACAAGACGATCATGGTTACAGATTACAGATGCAAATGTCATACTTTAAAGTTGCTGATCATACTCTTAAAATTCTTGGAGATTCTTCAACAATCAAGTCCTCTTCTGTCCAAGTGAGCTGAGGATCACTTCTGTTCTCCGCTAATATATAGTTACAATGAAGTCCGTTGACCTTCTTCCAAGGACGTCTATCGTGGTAAATGGATTCATGTTCAAGGATCAATCTTTGATATCATATCCGTAAAATTCCCAGACTTTCTTCATACACTACTTATGTAGCCTATATATAATCCAGATAAAGTTATACACAGCAATACAATCAGGTTAGAGTCTTCTGTTGACTAACCTCTCCCAAAATCCATGCCATGACTTTGGCATTGACGAAACGGCATATTAAAACATGAGAAGCATACAAAATCAATTAACTTCGTATCCTCGTAGGTATCCTCCCTCTACGGTAATTCAAACAAGGCAATCGACTCCGTTAGTCCATTCTAGGAATGACATACTACGATGGATTCCCGCTAGACCATAACTAGGAGCGGCCTGATACTTCAATTAAAATCAATAAACATTCAATATGAAATGGGGCGACACTTACATGATACTTCCACTATTGGCTTCGACATGAAGACCAATATATATATCAGTAGAACTAATGGCTTCCACTAACTTGCCACGAATACAAGAAATATTCCACGGCCATAAATATGGTCCGTACTGCCCCGTTCAAAACATGACGTCACAATCCCCAAACTAGGTTACCCGTGCGTCCCAAGCAACTCACACTGCATTGTGCACGTCAGTGCGTGAATCAATCGAACGCACAAATAATATAACTATATTAAGACTGGTGCGTACATTTGGCAGGACCGAAGACTACCCCCTTAGGTAATAAATGTACGTAACAGGCACTGAAGAGGCTTAGTGAAACTGCCGAAAAGGCATCAGGCTGGCTGTGGAACAACCGCAATGGGCAATGAAAATCGTGACAATAAACGCTGCGGTACAGAAAACACCAGGAAGTTTTCTAAGTTCACAATACGCTGAGTTTTTGGTGTACTAGTGAAAGGGCTGTGGCTGAGAGGCGACAGGCGGTGTATATTATAGAGGTGTCAGTGTCAGAATTTCAGTGGCGAACGCGCAGTGGCGTCGGCTTCGCGATGGTGTCTCAGTGTGTACGACGGAACGAACGGAATAATTTGTCTTCTCTTTGTTACTTTCACAATTGCCTCCACGGCTGGCGGAGTTGTGGATTAAAGTTGCTACCATAAGTGAAATGGGTTCATTTTCGATACAAGACAACAAGAGGCTGAGACGCTTGGGAGTCATGACCCAAGTGGGCCCACTCCCCTTAGAGTGTAAAGGAGTATATCGGGCCGAAACACTTGTCGGACGGGGGGACTTCTTCTGATGATCAGATTGCTTCCTGTTGTATCGCTCTGTAAAGAGTTTCCTATCATCATCTACATTGGAAGATCTAGAATATGCAGATGACATTGCACTGCTAGCACATTCACATCAACACATCCAGGAAAAAACGGATAGACTTAATAAATATAGCCAGCAGGTGGGCTTGAACATCAACCTAAAGAAGACAGAGGTCATGACGCTCAATGTGAGCAACCCTGAGCCCATATCAGTAAGGAATCAGCAACTGGAACAGACAGATGCCTTCACATACCTTGGATGCATAGTAACACCAGACGGCGGAGCAAGCAAAGACATCAACAACAGAATGAACAAAGCAAGAACAGCCTTTTTTAGTCTAAACAACATCTGGAAATCCTCTCAGTACAGCACAAGCACAAAATTAGAATTATATTACAAGTCGGATGTGTCGACCGAAAGGTGCAGATATCACAGCTACGTTGTAAACCGACACAACGCAACCACCGTCCTTTTCAGGGCGAACGAAGAAGAAGAAGAAGAATTATATTAGAGCTGTGTGCTTTCTGTGCTTCTCTATGGCGCGGAGAGCTGGAGAGTTACAGAGAAGGAAATGTCGAAATTGTCCTCTTTTCACACAACATGCCTAAGAAAAATTCTCCGAATTTTTTGGCCGAATACCATCACCAACCAAGATCTGCTTACTCGGAGCAAGCAAGAGGACATGCACACCAACATAGCTGGCAGACGCTGGAGCTGGGTTGGCCATGTCCTCAGAGGAGACCCCTATGCCATCACAAGAACAGCTATGCTATGGACCCCTGAAGGAAAACGAAAGAGAGGCCGACCAAAAACAACTTGGCGGAGGACTGTGGAGGCTGAGATGCAAAGAATGAACCAGAGTTGGGACACTGTACGAAGGATGGCCGCCGACCGAGCAAAGTGGAATCAATTTGTTGTTGACCTACAAGACGCCAGAAGGCGTAATGGCCACTGACTGCTTTGACGGTCGGCGGCTAAGGATCAAAGAAGAAGAAGAATCTCTATATAATTCATTTTCTCTCAGTTTCATACTTTCATCTTTATATAATTCATTTTCTCTCAGTTTCATACTATCATCTTTATATAAATCATTTTCTCTCAGTTTCATACTTTCATCTCTCTATAATTCATTGTCTTTCAGTTTCATACTTTCATCTCTATATGATTCATTTTTTTCTCAGTTTTACGCTATTAAACATGTTTTTTTCCTCCTTTTCTCTCGCTCTCCCCTCCTTCTGTCTGTCCGTCTCTCTGTCAGTCTGTCTCTCTATCTTTCTGTCTGTCTGCCTCTCTCTCTTTGTCTGTCTCTGTCTGTCTCTCTATCTTTCTTTTTTCTCTCTCTTTGTATGTCTGTCTGTCTCTCTTTGTATGTCTCTGTCTTTCTCTTTGTGTGTCTGTCTTTGTCTTTGTATGTCTCTCTCTTTTTGTATGTCTCTTTCTCTCTTTGTATGTCTGTCTCTCTTTTTGTTTGTCTCTCTCTCTCTCTCTCTTTCTCTCTCTCTCTCTCTCTCTCTCTGCCTGCCTGCCTGCCTGCCTGTCTGTCTGTCTCTGTCTCTGTCTCTGTCTCTGTCTCTGTCTCTCTCTCTCTCTCTCTCTCTCTCTCTCTCTCTCTCTCTATGTCTGTCACACTTTCTCAGTTCCACACTTTCAGCTTTTACTGTGCCGTCTTCTTCTATACTATATCAGCCACTTATATATACTCATTATTTCATACTATTTGTTTCTTATATTTTCACCACGCACGTGACATGTCTGTTAGAAGTACCAGAGCCTGCCCTGTTTTAACAACATCATAGTAGAACATGGACATAGAATAGCCCAAACGAAGATGTCGACAGTCAGATAGACTGCGTGCCCCTTGTATTACCCTGGGGTTTCTAAGGGTATCAACAAAGAATAGGCTACTGCCCGCTCAGGCAAACAGTCGTAAGAGGCGACTAATATGAGGTTGTGCATGGGGTTGGCAACCTCGTGTAAAACAAATTGCTACATAAATCACTGCTGCAAGAGTTTGTGCTTATATAGCATCAGAGTAGATATAGCATCAGTGGTATCAGTAGATATAGCATCAGTGGTATCAGTAGATATAGCATCAGTGGTATCAGTAGATATAGCATCAGTGGTATTAGTAGATATAGCATCAGTGGTATCAGTAGATATAGCATCAGTGTTATCAGTAGATATAGCAGCAGTGTTATCAGTAGATATAGCATCAGAGTAGATATAGCATCAGTGGTATCAGTAGATATAGCAGCAGTGGTATCAGTAGATATAGCAGCAGTGGTATCAGTAGATATAGCAGCAGTGTTATAAGTAGATATAGCAGCAGTGTTATCAGTATATATAGCATCAGTGTTATCAGTAGATATAGCAGCAGTGTTATCATTAGATATAGCATCAGTGTTATCAGTAGATATAGCATCAGTGTTATCAGTAGATATAACATCAGTGGTATCAGTAGATATAGCATCAGTGGTATCAGTAGATATAGCATCAGTGTTATCAGTAGATATAGCATCAGTGTTATCAGTAGATATAGCATCAGTGTTATCAGTAGATATATCATCAGTGTTATCAGTAGATATAGCATCAGTGTTATCAGTAGATATAGCATCAGTGTTATCAGTAGATATAGCATCAGTGGTATCAGTAGATATAGCATCAGTGTTATCAGTAGATATAGCATCAGTGTTATCAGTAGATATAGCATCAGTGTTATCAGTAGATGTAGCATCAGTGTTATCAGTAGATGTAGCATCAGTGTTATCAGTAGATATAGCAGCAGTGTTATTGGTAGATACAACAGCAGTGTTATCGGTAGATATAGCAGCAGTGTTATCGGTAGATATAACAGCTGTGTTATCAGTAGATATAGCATCAGTGTTATCAGTAGATGTAGCAGCAGCAGTGTTATCAGTAGATGTAGCAGCAGTGTTATCAGTAGATATAGCAGCAGTGTTATCGGTAGATATAACAGCAGTGTTATCGGTAGATATAGCAGCAGTGTTATCGGTAGATATAGCATCAGTGTTATCGGTAGATGTAGCAGCAGTGTTATCATTAGATGTATCAGCAGTGTTATCATTAGATATAGCAGCAGTGTTATCAGTAGATATAGCAGCAACGTTATCGGTAGGTATAGCAGTAGTGTATGTTTCATAAGGGGGGTGGGCAAGCTACTGAATTGTACTTGCCTTCAAAACAATATCAGAAGTTAACTGCGATAGCGGCCATATGCAAATATTGGGTGAAATAAGGTCATTGCTAAATAAGATTTAAAAAGCGATAAACAACAACATGAAACTGGATCTTGATTTAGGACTCTGGTAGTTACCAAAAAGAGCCAAAAGGGATTCAAGTAGTTGTCAAGTTTTGGAAGAGCGTCTTTGAAGTTAGTATTTGTCTAAACTTAAATATAAGCAGGGATCCATGTAGTTAAATAAACCGTATGGGACCTCAGACGCGTCAACAGTGAGAAATGCAGTTAGCGACCCATAGCTTGACTGCTTGCGTCAGGGTCAGCGAACCTGAGCTGACCAAGACCCTACTCCACCTCCAAGTGGTGGTCCTGGAAACAGGCTGCATCACTGCAGTCTGGCTGAGTGAGTAGGGATCGAAGAGGGAAGGCTAACCCGGTCCCAAAAATGCTGTGCTGAAGTCGGATGTATCGGCCGAAAGGCGCAAATATCGCAGCTTCGCTGTAAACGGACACAACGCAACCAACGTCCTTTTCAGGACGAACGAAGAAGAAGAAGAAATAAACCGTATCACCCACTAAGGCTTAAATAATTGCCTAGACTGACAGAAAAACTCCGTGTAGTTCAGGGGGGGGGGGGGGGGGGGAAAAAGGGGGGTGTTCTGACGAGACAGAGAAAGAATATGCCCACTGCTTCCTCAAGCATGTCATAAAAGGCGAACAGTGCGACGCTGTGCTTGTGGCTGTCAACCTCAGCGAATGGCTTTAGAAACTACCGCTGCAATTTCATGTAGACTTTGATGTAGGCTTCAGACAAGGGGATCAGCTTCAATGGTGGCTCCATGTTCCATAAGAAACGAAAAGAGAAAAGAAGACTAAAAAAAACCCCCATAGGATTTCAGTGGTGGTTACCTATGTTGAAACTTGAACTATACTACATGACATTTTATTAACTGGCAGTTTTGTCATTTAGCAGTACTTCATATAAAGTACATGTTAACAAGTATTGCAGTTTTACGTTTGTTAGTCACACATGCTAACGTTACTGACTTGAAGAATGCTACACAGTGTCTCTGACGTGGGTCTTACAATGTCTCTGACGTGTGTCTTACAATGGCTCTAACGTGTGTCTTACAATGTCTCTGACGTGGGTCTTACATTGTCTCTGACCTGTGTCTTACAATGTCTCTGACGTGTGTCTTACAATGTCTCTGACGTATCTCTTACAATGTCTCTAATGTATGTCTTACAATGTCTCTGACGTGTATCTTACAATGTATCTGACGTATCTCTTACAATGTCTCTGACGTGTGTCTTACAATGTCTCTGACGTGTGTCTTACAATGTCTCTGACGTGGGTCTTACAGTGTCTCTGACGTGTGTCTTACAATGTCTCTGACGTGGGTCTTACAATGTCCCTGACGTGTGTCTTACAATGTCTCTGACGTGGGTCTTACAATGTCTCTTACGTGTGTCTTACAATGTCTCTGACGTGGGTCTTACATTCTCTCTGACGTGTGTCTTACAATGTCTCTGACGTGGGTCTTGTCGTAATTTTATTTGAGATAGGTCTTAGAAATAGTGGTCCCGTCAGAGTGGGAAATGATAGTGAAGGCTCTGTGATAGTAAGGGTTAAGAAATGGATAGTTGATTCACAAGGGTGCTGAAAAGAGTAAGGACAGTCTCTGAAATTGGGTAATTACTCCGATTTGCCTATCTTACGACAATTTTATTTATCTGTAGACTCCTAAACCTCTCCTGGCCAAACAATTTTTGCCAGTTACTCAACACTTATGTACACACACCAATTTGGTGCTACAAACACACGGACGTGAATACAAACTACATATAACATATATGGGGTAATGGGTCGGCCAACACAGTAATTTAAGGTTTATGGTGTTTATTATCAGTTAAACCAAAATCACAACATTTAGCATGGTACAGTCAAAAATCATAGTTACAGAAAAATACAATTTAACAAGGTGGGGGGGGGAGGAAGGTTTTGAATAGTAGTATCCCAATATGCCCTTCCCGCTTGGATAGACCAAAAAAAAACCCAGTCCAAAGACAAGTGGTTATCAGAAAGAGACAATTTAACCAAAAGATAGATTAATTTATTCTGATAGGGGTTATTACACTATTTAGTATGGGGTGTAGGAACAGAGTCCTAGTATTCTCAAAGTTATCCCTTGACTAAGCAGATTAAGGGAGGGGGAGATAAGAAAATGTAAACAGTCCCCCCTTAGAGAGGAAAAATACAATGACTGAAGTGTAAGGATATTTACCAAGTAAAGAAAATTATAAGTTTAGCTAATATATCTCATTCATTCATGCCCGCTAGCGATGGCCATCACATCCTTTCACACTTACCGATCGTTGAATCTGGCAATCCATAGAATCACACAAACAGCTAGTAAATACTCAACAAATGTATGAGTCTTTTCCTTCATTTTCCAGCCCCAGACTATCGGGTTTGGCGTTCAGCAAATTTTCCCGTAATCGCTGGAAGGTGAAGCCTTAGTGTTCCTTTTATGATTTTTATCTAAAGTTTCTATGGGATGGCACTGTCACAGGTATAGTTATGAGAAGGTAGTGGTCTCCTGGATTTCACCGCTGGTGGTGGAAAACTTCTATAGCGTGATGACAAAGACTGATCAGCGAGTTATGTTTTCTTCGGGGTTTTAAATCCAGTGGAACTAACGGGACTGTCAGTGTACATGAAGAATATATTCTTTTCCACAGTAGAGCAGTAAAAATTATATATCGCTTCTGGCAATTGTTCTTCTCCAGTTATTTTACATAATTTATTGCTTTATGAGTTTTAAATGTTCTTGGGTTGCTTTATCTCATGTAAATTTAGAGAGCGAGACCGCACAGGGCCGCCACAAGAAGATTATATTTAAAGGTTTATAAAATTCTGGATGGTAGAAGAACCGAGTCTGGAGGACTCTATAATTGCTGGGACGCAAAGGTATATGATCATCCTATGTGAAAAAAATAGAAAACATGAAATCATACACCCAATACGAATCATATTCTGACGCGCGATAATTTTACAGTTAAGACTATTTTAAACACTAGCGTATTCAGTTTTATACATTTAAGAAAAACTCTCCACGAGTCTAATGGTTAAAAAACACACGTATATACAGAACTAAACTGTACTAATTGGTTATAGATCCCTTAGCGGCTTCTAAATAAATTTAAGCATCTATTATATTGGGAAATAACGTATAGATATATCATTTAATTTACAACTGGAAACTTTTGAGATGGGTTTATTTAATAGGTTTAAATTAACACAAAATCCAGTGAAATAAAATTAAAGAACTAGTTTAACCTCCCCTAAGGCAAACCGAAACTCATGGATCCTCGCCTGATAACTGTTTATCATATTAATTATCTAACGTTGGTAAAAATCCACGTGGAAATGACGCATACTAATGAGCCCGCGTGGGATCCACGTTGACTATTGTGTTTCACGCAAATCCAGGGGCTGCGATGCTATTCAATGCTACTATCCTTTATCATCCATCAATTCAGGGACTTCAATTTTCATACTCTACGTCACAGGTCTTACAATGTCTCTGACGTGTGTCTTACAATGTCTCTGACGTGTGTCTTACAATGTCTCTGACGTGTGTCTTACAGTGTCTCTGACGTGGGTCTTACAGTGTCTCTGACGTGTGTCTTACAATGTCTCTGACGTGTGTCTTACAATGTCTCTGACGTGGGTCTTACAATGTCTCTGACGTGTGTCTTACAATGTCTCTGACGTGGGTCTTACAATGTCTCTGACGTGTGTCTTACAATATCTCTGACGTGGGTCTTACAATGTCTCTGACGTGTGTCTTACAATGTCTCTGACGTGGGTCTTACAATGTCTCTGACATGTGTCTTACAATGTCTCTGACGTGTGTCTTACAATGTCTCTGACGTGTGTCTTACAATGTCTCTGACGTGGGTCTTACAGTGTCTCTGACGTGTGTCTTACAATGTCTCTGATAAGGGTGGATTTGAGCTGAAGTGGTAACTTGCCACCCTTATCGACACCTGGTATAAAAGTGCAAGATGTAGGTGTCTTCTCTGATTTAGGATGTTGCTGTGTATGTGGTAGTGGAACAG
The DNA here is from genome assembly GCA_024509875.1 of Oreohelix idahoensis. Classification (NCBI taxonomy): domain Eukaryota; kingdom Metazoa; phylum Mollusca; class Gastropoda; order Stylommatophora; family Oreohelicidae; genus Oreohelix; species Oreohelix idahoensis. The sequence continues at coordinate 324,707 of JAMPIV010014364.1, read as the reverse complement.
TTCACAGGGTTATCACACAGGCAACATGACGTGTAGAGTCATAGAAAGGGTAACTTCGTTGTATAAGTTTCTTCCATTTATTGCACGCCACAAAACAGTCATGATACTTATGACATCAACATAGTTAACGAGTTCAGCAAGATGATATGGCACATTGGAAACAATTTCTGTAGTCAGCAATGACAGCTGTTGTATATATGCGTCATAAGACATCACAGTTCAATAGATTCAGAAATTCATAAATCATAGAGTTCTAGTTCGTGAAGCTGTATAAATAATAATAATTTCTGCAACAGTGTCAGCTACAGATCTTCAATGTTCATAAACAATAATAAATGCTCCCATTCTGATGCTAGCAGATCAGTTGTATACAATAAGTCCGTTCACTGTCTGCACGTGAATAGCATACATGGGCTACAGGTCAGCTCGACCTTTATAATGTTCCTAAGTCTAACCATCTGACTTGGACGTGATCTCTGATATAACGAATCCTGGCACACAGACAATAGTCTTGTTGGTCTAGAGCGACCCATATATATTTAACTAGTTCAGGTATAAAGATACCGGTGACTTAATCCTAGTCAAAGTACCTCTCCATTTTGAATCACACAGGCGAGCAAATAGGCGACAAAATGACGAACCTCTAGATGATAGCATAAAGTTCGATACAAGAGGAATTACCTTATTTCGGAAAATCAACCATGAACATATGCCTCCAGGCAGGCGTGAATAATACTGGGAAATAGTCTAGTTAGCTAACTAACTCACAAAGACACTGTATTTCCCTCAGAAAATCACAAGACGCAGTTGCGTCTGCTCGCTTCTTAAACCATTTCTCAACTGCCGAACTGGGCGGAACACACAGAACGAACTCCCAGCTTTTGACATGCGCAGAACGACAATCTCTGAGTTGCCGTTCACAATAAGACGATTCTAAGAACATTCGAGATAAAAGTCTTATAGAATCGCGCCTTTTATGGTCATGAAAAGAAGCGTTAAGAAAGGTTTCAGACATCTACCATAGTTGACTGGTACTACCAAATAAGGAGATGTGGTCACGCTTCGTTCAAGAAATTATAGACCGAACGTGTCTCTATACAAGAGAAGGCAACTCCTAAAAAAATTGTAGTTTCGATAACTCGGATTATGTCCCTTTGACCATAGAAAACATAATACACACTTCAGTCAAAAAAATGATCATACATATGGAAAATATTTATACAAACGAAAAATAATAATGATCCGTGCGTAACATTCTCTGACGTGGGTCTTACAATGTCTCTGACGTGTGTCTTATAATGTCTCTGACGTGGGTTTTACAATGTCTCTGACGTGTGTCTTACAATGTCTCTGACGTGGGTCTTACAATGTCTCACAAACACATGTTAGATCAGTAAGAAGTCCAAAACCTGACTGCTCTTCCAGTTCTTGTCTTTCTGTTTCTGTTAGCGTTAGCAGTGATGTATTACTTCCCGTTTCGTTTCAAGTGGAAGTATCTTAATAAGTGTCCATCAGGGGTTCCCATGCTTTTTCGGTGCACGTACCCCTTGGCGTTTAGTAAACCTTCCCGTACTGCCTTGGCTTTTAGTAAACCTTCCCGTACTCCCTTGGCTTTTAGTAAACCTTCCCGTACTGCCTTGGCTTTTAGTAAACCTTCCTGCATCCCTTTTGGCTTTTAGTAAACCTTCCCGTACCCCCTTGGCTTTTAGTAAACCTTCCTGCATCCCTTTTGGTTTTTAGTAAACCTTCCCGTACTGCCTTGGCTTTTAGTAAACCTTCCCGTACTCCCTTGGCTTTTAGTAAACCTTCCCGTACTGCCTTGGCTTTTAGTAAACCTTCCTGCATCCCTTTTGGCTTTTAGTAAACCTTCCCGTATCCCCTTGGCTTTTAGTTAACCTTCCCGTACCCCCTTGACTTTTAGTAAACCTTCCTGTAACTTCTTTTTAATATGAGAGGAAATACATTCTAGAGTTTACCATGCTTATGCGCATAAGAACATAAATAAACAGGTTAATTAATAAAACTTTATTTTGTAGACTCTAGACATTACTATTTTTTGTAGTCTCATGAAGCTGTTAAATGATTATTAAAAAACAGTAAAATAAATTAGTGAGACCTATAATTCTGCTTTTCGTCGACCAACCTTTTTATTCTTGGCACTGTTTTTGACAGAGACACTTGCATATAATGTTCAGCCTGTAGTTTCTTTTTTGCTTCAGATTTAATTGAGAGCAGAACTCGACACTCTGTGTCCAGTTCATAACATAGTCTCCTAAAGGATGCAGACACTCCACTGAGTTACAGACGCCACCACTATTACTACTTGTGGACTGTTTCAATAGGATAATGTAGTTGTAATTTAGTCCACGTATCCCCTTGACAAGCTTCTCGTACCCCCCTTCCCCTATGGATACGCAAACCCCAGGTTGGGAACCCCTGGTATAGATGATTTCCAAACTATAAGACAGTATGTGTATCAGTATGTGTATCACTATGTGTGTCGAGTATGAAAGTTGTGTCAAGTCTGTTCAGTGCTTGTTTGAATCATGCGATGCAGATGCATGTTTCCCGTGAGTTGTATAGTTCTTTATATCTCTTTTGTTTTAAGAGATGGTAGTAGTGCTAATAGCAGCGTTATATGTAGTGTTATCTGTAGATATAGCAGCTGTGTTATCTGTAGATACAGCATCCGTATTATCAGTAGATATAGCATCAGTGTTATCAGTAGATATAGCAGTAACGTTATCGGTAGATATAGCAGCAGTGTTATCGGTAGATATAGCAGCAACGTTATCGGTAGATATAGCAGTGTTATCAGTAGATATAGCAGCAACGTTATCGGTAGATAAAGCAGCAGTGTTATCAGTAGATATAGCAGCAACGTTATCGGTAGATATAGCATCGGTGTTATCGGTAGATATAGCAGTAACGTTATCGGTAGATATTGCAGCAGTGTTATCGGTAGATATAGCAGCAACGTTATCGGTAGATATAGCAGCAGTGTTATCGGTAGATATAGCAGCAGTGTTATCGGTAGATATAGCAGCAACGTTATCGGTAGATATAGCAGCAGTGTTATCAATAGAAATTGCAGAAGCAACCTTGAGAGTAGTAGAAATATAAGTTGCAATGGTTGGTTGGTCTGTTCAAGATGATAGTGCTGATTAAATATTTGATCTCATGAAGATCTGGATCTATGAAATGCTGGAAGTCACTGCAACATTTATGCAGCGAAGAGTAGAACTGGCCGCCATTACGCTTCTGTCGTTCCGGTAGTAAATTTTGTCCTCAAGATTTAGAGGGGTCTACTGGAAAAAAATAGGGGGGGGGGGGTGTAGAGAAACTCCACACGTCATTATGCACAAGATCTCTTGAGCGGTGGCGAACTGTAGATATGATCAATAATCGAGTGCTAAATCCACTATAAGTTGTACGTTTGAGAGAACTGTATGTACAAGATCGATGCTAATGTAGGTAAATCAAGTCTTGAATAGGGGATAACGCTTAAACTTGCACACGTTTATTTCATTCACACTGAGCTATCGAGTTTCTACCAGTCTAGTTAGATCGCTATATCCCATTGCAACTGGTTATTTACTAAAACGTTCTTAGCTGTAACAAGACAGAGCTGCTGTAATATAATATATACATCACATGAAGAGGATTAGTGTGTTAGGCTTGACCTAGAACGATACGAGTAGGACAGCCGGGACAATCCTCAAATAAGTAAGAAGGATATGTATCGTGTACTTTCAGTGATACCCGGCGTTGCCCCCTTGCTGATTCCTCCCCTCCCCCCCTTCCCTTTTACAGTAAGCCTGTACCAAGAGGTCACATGCTCATGCAGCGGTGGTCTCTGTAGCAATTTGTTTGACATGTTGAGGTTGCCAGCTCCCATGCACAACCTCATATTAGTCGCCTTATACGTCACGCTTGAGGGTGAAGGGGTCTATTCTTTGTTTATCTTCATTTTATCTTGGTTTAAACAAATTAAAATAGGAGTTTTGTCGAGGCGCACCCCACGATCAACCTTCATACAAGGCCCCTCGGATATATTAAGGCGCATGTTCAAATACAAAAGACCTTGTTGTCTGGTAATTATACTTACACATGTCTCTTGGTTGTCTTTTTTCTACACCTTTCTCTTCTGCTTTTCTCGCAAATAAACGATAATTCAGACCATTCTTATTGCGATGATGAAAGTATTTCTAGTGAGTAGAACTGTGTAAATTCATAGCGTTAACTTATCGATTTATTGTTTTAAGTGATGAAGAAAAACACATCGTTCAACCACTAGGGGGTTATAATTATGATATATAGTGTCTCTATGTCCATATATGTTCCAGTGCCGATATGCGAACGTGGCATCATATCTCTGTCCACTTATTGCAAATAGTGTTTATTGCAGTGATTATTGATTGAGTACACTCAAGTAAACGTGGTTTGGCTTTGTCTCTTGATAGAACTTGGTTTTCGAGAGCTATAACTCTTACATGTATCTCAAACATCACAGTGATACAGATGCTTATTATCTTTAACAAAATTTCCGCGTCCGGGGATTGAAACGGAAACTTCAGAGATGAAAGGTTAGTAACTTGACCAACCATGTCATTGGCGTAACTAATCAGCCTGAGTCTTCGTGCAGGGTCTGCGTACGGTAATTTCACAAATAAGTGTAGGGACGAAGGTCCTAGATTATCATTATATTGTTTGAACTAACCACAATGTCTTTTATATTTGAACATGCGCCCTAATATAACAGAAGGACCCTGTGTCTAGGTTCAGCGGAGCGCGCCTCGTAAAAAGAGACAAAGTTCCTATTAAAAAGAAAACAAAGATTATCGAGTCGGGGGGGGGGGGAAGAGGGAGGGGTTGGGCGGATCGCGTCTATGTGGGTCATAATTAAGTTGTTAGACAATATGTGTGCACTGAATTATATATAAACTGACCTTAAAGGTGACAGAACTACTTTAAACTTACGACAATAACGTTTGTTTGGCCGTTTTAATAAACACCGCTTGCCCCTATTTCTGTACGAATTGCTTAGCGGAGCATACTGTGCGCTGGCTTCTGTATAAAGGTTATGGTGTCAAATTGTTGCTACTAGGTGACTCAGTCTAATTAATCTGCATTATGTTTTGTACGTGAACCCACATTGTGTATGTGCGACACGGCCAGCTTATATGTGTGGTTTGTGTCAATGTGCAATATTTCCTTACCCGCTGATATTAGGCTACATCACTCGGACTACCCCATCTTGGCACAGCCTTACAGTTTTTATGTTCTATTCTCACCCAGTTTTGTCACGTAAAACGCAGGCGTGTATAATACATCAACTTGTTATCCAGATTTGTGTAGTCCAAACTAGCCGTAGCTTTATTAATTTGCTTGATGTAAAGAGAGCGGGCTGATGGATCGTATGCAAATATGACTAAAGGCATTCAGTTCGGGTTGTATACAGCCAATTGTTTAGTTTGAAGTCGGCAAACTCAGCAGCTTTCTGTGACTGTTGGGATGTGTACAGGTTTGTGCTGACGGTGGAAGTAATTTTATGTGCAGCTGTGTTGTTGTGGTTGATGTTAGACTTTTATAATATTATGGTAGACATGCTACCACGTTGTTATGAGTCTGTAAATTGATTTCTCCCAGAGTGGTTAGAGTGCTTGCTTCTCTAGGCAAATTTACTGGGTTCGAAACAAGGTAAACGTCATATTTCAGTCTGCCCAGCTGTAAATGAGTACCTGACTCTGCTGTTGAATTAGGAAAGGCAAAGGCAGCGATGAAGAGAACCGATCACCCCATCTCATAAACCTGAGACATTGAAAAGCGAAGTCCTTAACGCTTGACTCCTCTACGGCGGTATCTGCCATGTGACTAAGACAGAACAAAAATTGACGTCACGTTGCAGGATTTATTATGGCTAGACGCTCGGTTATGATGATAACAGATTAAACTGTGTCAACGAGAGGGGACAAAGTCCAAGTATACCTATAACCTTGACATACTTTGTGATTAACATTAACGCCGCTGGGCAAGATGTCAAAATGAACAACTTGACCATGGCTATCCACGCAGCCATGGAGGCAGTGAGAGCTGTCTTGTTTATTGGGGATGCATCTCTCTACCTGCTTCTCACTTCCACATCCCTCATGTTCAGTTTCATTATTATCTCTCGAAAGCGGAGGGACCATGCTCGGGGAACATCACTCCGGGGAACACCAGGCCCAGCTGCGCCACCAGCTTCATTTTCTTCAGCGCTACAGTCATCAAAGGCGACACCTGCGCAGTCCACCCAGAAAAGCCCGACAGTTTCAAGAAAGGTAATGTTATATGAGTGTCCTGACCTGACTGACAGCGTTTTGAAAGACGGGTATATATCTTTATTATTGTGGCCAGTAATCTAGAAGTTTGAAAGCAGATTTTGACCAGATACCTCAATGAGCAGATGTATTCAGTTAGACCTTATCAAAATATAGTGATGTACAGGTATAGACGAACTGACCTTTCATCATCATCATCATCGTTATTTTCCTATTGGTTCCCTCTGGAGCATGGTGCCACCTCACAGTAGCTGGTCCACTTGCAGGAAGCCAGCACAAAGCTTTGCATGCTTGTGTAGTGATGGTTTCTGTAGCAATATGTTTTACGTGGTGAGGTTGCCAGCCTTATGTATAATCTCTTGTTAGTTGCCTTGTACGACATGTCTGAAGGAGCAGTAGTTATATTCTTTCTTTGTCTCATAACAGGACCCCCCCCCCCCCCCCCCCCTCCCATATTACCAACCAGGAAACACTAACCTTTGCTTAGAATGTATGCAGGAATGAAAGAACTGGCATTGGCCACCACAGTAAGGGGGGGGGGGGGGGGGGGGGGGTGACGACTTACTCAACTTAGTCATTTCTCTTCTACCCTGGGGTGTAGAGGTTTGCCACAGAGAGAGTGCCATACTATCGTATCGGCTGTCTTCCTACTGGCCTGGTTCCAATCTAGTCCTTGGTCCATCAGAGATTGTCTCATGTTGTCCTCCCAGCAGACTCTAGGTCGTCCTAGAGGTCTGTATCCTTGGCTCCCATATACGTTGTGGTAGCCGATCTTCTCCCATTCTGCAGACATGGTCAAACCATCGTAGGTGAGACTGTTCTAAGGGGAGAGGGAACACAACACTATAATCAATGGTAACACTATGTATTTTGTCATATTGGTATGTGATAAACTATACTACCTCTTGTGCTGGGATTTAAGGACTGACAGTGTAGTCCTCAAAGGGTCACTGAAGAATATGACTACTGCACACTCAGGTATGTCGTACAAGGTGACTAATATGAGGTTGTGTATGGGGCTGGCTAACTCATCGTGTTATACAAGGTGACTAATATGAGGTTGTGTATGGGGCTGGCTAACTCATCGTGTTATACAAGGTGACTAATATGAGGTTGTACATGAGGCTGGCAACCTCATCATGTTGTACAAGAAGACTAATATGAGGTTGTGTATGGGGCTGGCTAACTCATCGTGTTATACAAGGTGACTGTCGTGGTTGAGTTAGAGTGTAGAGTATTTGTCGAGTTGGACAACTGTAGTGAAATCGACAAGGGATAGTGGACTGACAGAGTTATAGATTACACTTTAGATAAGGTGTAAATAGGAGATGGACTTGAGACAACCTGGAAGAAGATTTATTCAAATGATCTCTCTCTCCAGGCCTCAACTCACTTTACTGTCTAAGCATCTCCTGCTCTCTCTCTTTTCTCTTATCATACATAGAGATTATAGTAAAGAGCTAAAAATACAAATATGGATGGAAAGGTCGTGAACAGCGCATTAATAAATGTGTAAAATTTATTAAAGAAGAAAAGCATGAAAATAATGCATATCATCATACACAGCATAAATTACATCAATAATCAAATAATCATCAAATATGAAAAATACACCAACAAACACACACACAGATCACCATTCATAAAACCTGTAGAACACAGAGAGATGAAATAACTGAGTGTCAGCCCGTCCGTTTTCGGGACCATATGAAATAGCTCCAGTAAGTGGTTTTTTCGTATATATCCTCCATCGGTGATGGAATTAACCTGAATAAAATCACTGTATAGGCGCTATCATTGGTGATTCCTCCCTACTGGCGCGAGGTGGGCTGGAAGACTCTATTTACCTTCTGTTTATCAAAATGAATAAACTGCGTGGCAGTCCGTCCGTTTTTGGGGACCAGATGAAATAGTCCGGACAGTGTGTTACTTGTAGATCCTTCGTGAGGGACTATGCCTACAAAACTGTCCTTGTTGGTACTATCATTGGTGACTCCCCCCTACTGGCGCGAGGTGGGCTGGGGGACGCTGTTTATCTCCTGCAGACCAACTGAATGAACTTAGCGACAGCCTGTCCGCTTTCGGGGACCAAGGGAAAAGCTCCAATGTCTTTACGTAAAGATATACTCCATGGATGATGGACTTGACCTGTAAATCCAATGTAGGCGCTATCTTTGGTGACACTAATTTGCGTGAGGGGCTGGAAGACGCTGTATATCTTTGCTGGCCGCTCCTAAGTGCGAGGTTTTAATATATCCAGGAATAAATACACAGGACGAAGTCACTTGAGGACAAATTGTCCCTTGCGCGCTTATCCGGCGCTAGAATCGGCTTTCGTACTTGGTATAAATCCTGTTTAACACTGGTTTGGCTGTGGTTTGCTGAGTGCCCCGTTTAGGCACAACAAAGGCGGGTGATATGGAATTCTGCTATAGGCATGCTGAGCGGGTTTGATATTCTGGAAGCCGCAATGCTCTGGCTGGTAATCCAATAGGCGAGTAGAGAACTACTACTGCGTTTGGCGATTCCAGATTTAGCGTTGGCTCCGTTGCACTGCGTGAGCTTAACTTGGCGTTGACAAAAAAGGGGTTTTGATTCAGGAACGGGGTGTGACGATTCGTGACGCTAGCGGTATTCAGAACCCTCTAGATCGAAGAGAATATTTCGTTCTTCGCCTGACTGGAATCTGCTCTCGCGAGTCGGTCCCCCTGGAACTGAGACCCAAAAGAGACACCTTTTAACTTCAAGCAACGCTAAAATCAATCTAACTTTATACAGAAAGTTTCGCTCCACTATGGGATTAAATTTATTGTAGTTATTGCTATGATAGTTTAGGGCTGTCTTTAACCATGTCTCCTGTTCCTTAAAAATATCAATTATCAACACGCGCCCGCATAGGCTTAATATCTTTTGCACACCCATGTAACTGTCATTAAATATTCTGACAGCAAAATCTACTCCTCTTCTCCCAATCTCAACATACAGGAAACCTAACATGTAGTTACAGTTAAATTAATATGCTTATTCATCTTACAACATTAAATGAATTTACATAAACCGATTACAGCATTTGACATTACACAAATAAATCGTATGTCCCCTTTGGGAAATATATTAGCATTTCCACAAAATGAGTACAAAGAAAATGCAATGTTCTTGCTATAATAATACAGTTGTGGCTAGATCATACGATATAATTATATCTATGCCTGGTGACTGCTTTCCGTGAAAGTTATAGACTAGTGCCTAGCCACACAAGTAAGCATAAAATGATCCTCCCTTGCCACTAGAAATATCTATCAAAAGGAATAAGTGACTATCTCCTACTACAATCCAGAGTTATTACCTGCATCTCACTATTCCGTTTTAAAGTGAACAATCCACACCTGACATTATCTTACAGAAATGACAGTTAATTTTGCTGACTCTTAACCCAATGGTAAGCATTCGTGGACTGATTCTACGCCTAATATCTGTTATTGTAAGTTTAACATTTAACCCATGATAAACCGTAACAGTGTAAGCACCACTTAATAGGCCGTAGACAGCGCTACCTTATCACTGAATAAATTACTAGGAGAAGTCCTCAGAAATAAATTCACTTCCCTAACAGATATATATAAAAGCTAACATGAATATATCATATTTATAAGATATGTCAACTCACCCCGAAAAATGCCAAGAAATAGGCGAAAAACATTTAGTTCTGTGTTAATGTTTGCCTTATTTCCATAATGGTCTATCTCGGGCCAGGAAAATTTACGAATGTCTTTGTCTATTAAAACCAGTCTACTCTTATAGATTACAAGGGACGCTCCCCCCCGAACACCTGGCGTGCGTATTTCTACAGAAGTTCGGCGAAAGACGTAATCTAGAGAAGACAAAAGAAATCGTGCGAAAGTTCCCCAGGCCTCAAAGGGTACCCGCCGCTCGTCATCAAACGTTTTAAAGCGACCAGAGAAATTCCCCTGTTGGGACCACAGAGGGTACCCGCCGCTAACGAACCGTTTCTTTCACAGAAACCGTCTTGGCTCGTTCTAACACTTAAAGCGGACCCGAGAAATGTTTCTCTGGTCGAACAGGTGCGTGTAGATAACATTACGTCTAGCGTTAGCTGACCGCAGCTGGCCAGCGTAAACAACCTCGGGTGGGGTTTGAGAGGGTGAGAAAGTTTGGCCACAAAGGTAGAAAAGGAAAGAAAAAGAAAATACAAAATGTCTCGGAAAACAGAACATTTAAAGGAGTAATCAAATTATGGACAAGATGGTAAAATAAATTATCTTTCACGTGACAAGTGCCCCCCCCCTTTTAAAGTTCGAGGAATACGGACAAAAATGACAGTAATTTATCTTTTCCATCGTCTTTTGTTACCTGTCATTGGAACATCCTATACTCATAAAACCAAATACGTTTCCAATTTCTGTCTGTCTGTATGACTAGCTCCGAGTTCATTTCTTTTCTTCCCTCTGTCTAATAGACGTTCAGCGAATGGGATTTTGCGAGGCCAGTCGGCACTGACGCCTTCCGTTTCCGTGTGAACCTGACCTTGCTTCCGCAATTCGCTGTGCCTGTTTATGGTCCGGAAAATTATCCGCACCTGTTGTGAGTTTCGGCCCCGCCTGAACTCACTGGCCACTGCATAGGTAATCCGCCTGTTACATGCAGTGTAATCGTTGCTGGACTCGGGCTGTTTAATTTCCGTTATGGGTTTACCTGTCGCGGACTTGAATAACCCTGTATAGCTGCAGTCTATAGGGACTTTTCGCGCGCGTATAACCCTAGTTGGTAAATAAAGCCGTTCGTTGGCCGAAGAAATACTAGCATTTTCCTTCTGCCTCTCCACACCTACTCCGCTGTTTCGGCGGGAGCATTGATCAATCTTCAGACCTGTGCCGTCTAAAGGCGGGTCTGGAGCTTTCCTTGCCTTGCCAGTCACAACTCTGGCTTGGTCAACGGAAATGATCAAGTTGTTCTGTAATGGCCTGGCGGAGGCGACTACTTTGCTGTCCATCAGTGGGGTTGAGACCACTGGAATAATGCGATTTGAATGAGAAAACTCTGCTGCCTGAAGCAAAGAGTAATCGATCGCATTCTGGGGTTCTACTAAATCATAACGGATCTCCGTAGCTTCTATCCGTGAAGACAGATAGGTAATATCTGCGAGTTGCAGAGCTTGTTGAGTCGCTTTACCATTACTAGCATGACGTGAGCCAAGGCTCTCAACAATGGCTCCTTGTACAGTAGTAAGGCAGCTTTTCTCACTGTCTTCTGCCCTGAGAAGTGTGAGAGACTCAAATGGAATACCATACAGGGATCCCTTCGCCTGGAACCCTGTGTCCATCATAAACGTCAACTTTGCCCTCCCCTGAGGAAGTTACTGGCGTCAGTTGAACTTTGTCCTGCAATGCGAGATCCACTTCCTGGTTGACAGGCCCCGCAGACTGCATGCAAAAGACTGGACGGTTTGAGATCCCGTTTGATCGCGAAGTGCCCGAGAGAAAACTCTCGGTGTGTTTTTCCAAAGTTCCTTGGAACGGTTTGGAAAGTTTAACCCTTTTAGCAGGCGACTTATTCTTGCACCTTTTAAGCTCAGGGTGATAAGAGGAGCGGCGCCTCCTTTCTACGATCGTTGAGTTGGAGGGATACGCCTCTGCATATGGTTTTTCGCTGTCCGGCCGGGAATCTTGCGAAATATAACGTGATAGGGTGTGGCTCCCTTTTCTCGACGTCACGTGTCGGTTAGGTGCTGCTCGGTCTGGAGCGTGAGAGGCTCGGGGTTCGCCGCTTGCCAGACGGGAACAATCCGTATTACAATGCTTGTTAGCACCTCTCTCACCTTTGAGCAGTTTCCATGCCTGGGAACGTTGCGTAATTTTCCCCGTGGCCTTAGGTCTGCTATCCCGACGTAAATTCTTTCCTTGTTCGGGCTTCGGATCCAAGTCCAAAGGAAAGTCAATTTTCTGGAGTTGGGGTTCGGTTTTAGCAGGCAAGTTTCCTTTCATGGGCGCAAGGTTTGCAGGGGCGTTGACCGTTAAGGGCACAGTAGAAGGGGAAGTAGAGTGACTACATTTAGTATCTGTTTCCACCCTCCGAATTTGGCTATCCAGTTCATTCATTCTGATTTGGTGTAGCCTGTCCCTTTCTTGTCTTTCTCTGTCCCTTTCTTGGCGCTCTATTTCCCATTGCTTGTCCCGCTCTTGTTTTTGCTTTTCCCTTTGCTTCTCGTCTTCTATCACTTCTTCTACATACTGTCGGGTGAATGCTTCACTCTCCCCAGTTTGTTTACAGGACCATGCTAAGATTAAACGGCTGTCAAACCAATTGTCTACCTCGTATTGATCCTGCAGGCTTACTGCAAATTCTAGAAAGGGCTGGATTTCGCTATCCTTGTACTCCATGTACTTAGCTACCTCGAGGGCAATCCTATGCACTTTATCTAGATCGGCCATTATATCAGGGTGAGCAAACACTATAGAAGGATAGAACCTAGAGATCTTAGTTACCTAGTCCACTACGTGCTGATTAACTTAATAATCAATAAAATCTAGACTAGCCTGGGAACTTTAAAAAACAAGAAAGTTTGTAGCTACTCTGATCGACAAGCAAAAACCCAAAAAACTCCAAAAAATGTAAGTGATGTAAAACTTACTATCACTTCACCCCAGTTCTGTCAGTACTACGCTATTGAGAGGATTGGTTGCTATCATCCGAATGAACACCCTCCCTTGGTACAAATGCAAGCTAGTAACTGACTATCTGTAGCTTCTTATCTTTGATTAAAGAGCTACTCCTGAAAAAATATTAACCCTTAAAAAAAAAATTTTTTTCTGACTTTTACAACAATAGTCGTCAGATTTGTCAACCAAAAACTCAGCAGTGATACCATCAACCTTTACCAGCTGTCTCATGTGTAGCATGAACAATAAATGTAACTTAATATTTTTTGATTGCTGTGGAGAAAAAACGCTGTTCAGACTTCCTCCAAAAGAAATAGTTCGATATGTCTAGGGGAAAGAAATTCCTATAATCTGCCGAACACTAAACTCTAAGAATCCAGATAGAATCTTGTGAGAGATTCATCCTCGGATCGAGCACATATTAAATGTCGTACTAGATGGGTTCTAGAATCTCGGACGGGCTCCCAATTGTCGTGGTTGAGTTAGAGTGTAGAGTATTTGTCGAGTTGGACAACTGTAGTGAAATCGACAAGGGATAGTGGACTGACAGAGTTATAGATTACACTTTAGATAAGGTGTAAATAGGAGATGGACTTGAGACAACCTGGAAGAAGATTTATTCAAATGATCTCTCTCTCCAGGCCTCAACTCACTTTACTGTCTAAGCATCTCCTGCTCTCTCTCTTTTTCTCTTATCATACATAGAGATTATAGTAAAGAGCTAAAAATACAAATATGGATGGAAAGGTCGTGAACAGCGCATTAATAAATGTGTAAAATTTATTAAAGAAGAAAAGCATGAAAATAATGCATATCATCATACACAGCATAAATTACATCAATAATCAAATAATCATCAAATATGAAAAAATACACCAACAAACACACACACAGATCACCATTCATAAAACCTGTAGAACACAGAGAGATGAAATAACTGAGTGTCAGCCCGTCCGTTTTCGGGACCATATGAAATAGCTCCAGTAAGTGGTTTTTTCGTATATATCCTCCATCGGTGATGGAATTAACCTGAATAAAATCACTGTATAGGCGCTATCATTGGTGATTCCTCCCTACTGGCGCGAGGTGGGCTGGAAGACTCTATTTACCTTCTGTTTATCAAAATGAATAAACTGCGTGGCAGTCCGTCCGTTTTCGGGGACCAGATGAAATAGTCCGGACAGTGTGTTACTTGTAGATCCTTCGTGAGGGACTATGCCTACAAAACTGTCCTTGTTGGTACTATCATTGGTGACTCCCCCCTACTGGCGCGAGGTGGGCTGGGGGACGCTGTTTATCTCCTGCAGACCAACTGAATGAACTTAGCGACAGCCTGTCCGCTTTCGGGGACCAAGGGAAAAGCTCCAATGTCTTTACGTAAAGATATACTCCATGGATGATGGACTTGACCTGTAAATCCAATGTAGGCGCTATCTTTGGTGACACTAATTTGCGTGAGGGGCTGGAAGACGCTGTATATCTTTGCTGGCCGCTCCTAAGTGCGAGGTTTTAATATATCCAGGAATAAATACACAGGACGAAGTCACTTGAGGACAAATTGTCCCTTGCGCGCTTATCCGGCGCTAGAATCGGCTTTCGTACTTGGTATAAATCCTGTTTAAACTGGTTTGGCTGTGGTTTGCTGAGTGCCCCGTTTAGGCACAACAAAGGCGGGTGATATGGAATTCTGCTATAGGCATGCTGGGCGGGTTTGATATTCTGGAAGCCGCAATGCTCTGGCTGGTAATCCAATAGGCGAGTAGAGAACTACTACTGCGTTTGGCGATTCCAGATTTAGCGTTGGCTCCGTTGCACTGCGTGAGCTTAACTTGGCGTTGACAAAAAAGGGGTTTTGATTCAGGAACGGGGTGTGACGATTCGTGACGCTAGCGGTATTCAGAACCCTCTAGATCGAAGAGAATATTTCGTTCTTCGCCTGACTGGAATCTGCTCTCGCGAGTCGGTCCCCTTGGAACTGAGACCCAAAAGAGACACCTTTTAACTTCAAGCAACGCTAAAATCAATCTAACTTTATACAGAAAGTTTCGCTCCACTATGGGATTAAATTTATTGTAGTTATTGCTATGATAGTTTAGGGCTGTCTTTAACCATGTCTCCTGTTCCTTAAAAATATCAATTATCAACACGCGCCCGCATAGGCTTAATATCTTTTGCACACCCATGTAACTGTCATTAAATATTCTGACAGCAAAATCTACTCCTCTTCTCCCAATCTCAACATACAGGAAACCTAACATGTAGTTACAGTTAAATTAATATGCTTATTCATCTTACAACATTAAATGAATTTACATAAACCGATTACAGCATTTGACATTACACAAATAAAACGTATGTCCCCTTTGGGAAATATATTAGCATTTCCACAAAATGAGTACAAAGAAAATGCAATGTTCTTGCTATAATAATACAGTTGTGGCTAGATCATACGATATAATTATATCTATGCCTGGTGACTGCTTTCCGTGAAAGTTATAGACTAGTGCCTAGCCACACAAGTAAGCATAAAATGATCCTCCCTTGCCACTAGAAATATCTATCAAAAGGAATAAGTGACTATCTCCTACAATCCAGAGTTATTACCTGCATCTCACTATTCCGTTTTAAAGTGAACAATCCACACCTGACATTATCTTACAGAAATGACAGTTAATTTTGCTGACTCTTAACCCAATGGTAAGCATTCGTGGACTGATTCTACGCCTAATATCTGTTATTGTAAGTTTAACATTTAACCCATGATAAACCGTAACAGTGTAAGCACCACTTAATAGGCCGTAGACAGCGCTACCTTATCACTGAATAAATTACTAGGAGAAGTCCTCAGAAATAAATTCACTTCCCTAACAGATATATATAAAAGCTAACATGAATATATCATATTTATAAGATATGTCAACTCACCCCGAAAAATGCCAAGAAATAGGCGAAAAACATTTAGTTCTGTGTTAATGTTTGCCTTATTTCCATAATGGTCTATCTCGGGCCAGGAAAATTTACGAATGTCTTTGTCTATTAAAACCAGTCTACTCTTATAGATTACAAGGGACGCTCCCCCCGAACACCTGGCGTGCGTATTTCTACAGAAGTTCGGCGAAAGACGTAATCTAGAGAAGACAAAAGAAATCGTGCGAAAGTTCCCCAGGCCTCAAAGGGTACCCGCCGCTCGTCATCAAACGTTTTAAAGCGACCAGAGAAATTCCCCTGTTGGGACCACAGAGGGTACCCGCCGCTAACGAACCGTTTCTTTCACAGAAACCGTCTTGGCTCGTTCTAACACTTAAAGCGGACCCGAGAAATGTTTCTCTGGTCGAACAGGTGCGTGTAGATAACATTACGTCTAGCGTTAGCTGACCGCAGCTGGCCAGCGTAAACAACCTCGGGTGGGGTTTGAGAGGGTGAGAAAGTTTGGCCACAAAGGTAGAAAAGGAAAGAAAAAGAAAATACAAAATGTCTCGGAAAACAGAACATTTAAAGGAGTAATCAAATTATGGACAAGATGGTAAAATAAATTATCTTTCACGTGACAGTGACTAATATGAGGTTGTACATGAGGCTGGCAACCTCATCATGTAAAAGAAACTGCCACAGAAACCTCAGCTACAAGAGCATGTGAATGCTTCATGCAAGCTTCCTGCAAGGGGGCCAGCTACAGTGGTGGTTCCATGCTCTGTAAGGAGCACAAATGATAATGATGATAATAATGATGATGATGATGAGTTGATAGCACCTTTGAGTTTTTTAAAAAGAAATCAAACACATTATTTCATGACTTTAAATCAATCAAGTATGCGGCATGCCAACGTAGATCAAATATCTAATGAAACTCCTTCAATTTTATCATTCACATTAACAATAATCTCAGTCCTGAATAAAGCTTTAAATGTTATTATAAAGGCAATGCCGGCAGTTGTTTCAGTTTATTGAGTGTCACTTGGCACCTTGTGGATGACATTATTGATTGCCAGTGTTTCCCAAAGTCAGAAATAATTAGTTCACTGAAAACAAATAGCTCATGTATACCTTTATTTTTCCCCACTCACAGATATCAACCATAAAAATATGCTTCACCAAAATTACTTACTTACTTAGTCGTTCCTCTTCTACCGTGAGGTGTAGAGGTTTGAAAGAGAGAGCGCCAGACTATCCTATCGGTTCACCAAAATTAATAAAACTAATTTGAAATTCACTGAGACTTCATGCTAAAACAAATGTTTGCTTTAGTGTTGTCCGTAGGAAGGATCAGTCACATTACACATAATTTCATTTTGGATTGCTCAAAAGTCACTTTTCCTTATCCAGAACTGTGGACATATATTCTTCTTCTTCCTTCTTCCTCGTTCGTCCTGAAAAGGACGTTGGTTGCGTTGTGTCTGTTTACAGCGGAGCTGAGATATCTGCGCCTTTAGGCCGGCACATCCGACTTCAGCACGGCATTTTTTGGGAACGGGTTTGCCTTCCCTCTTCGATCCTTACTCTCTCAGCCAGACTGCAGTCTGTTTCCAGGACCACCACGTGGAGGTGGAGTAGGGTCTTGGTCAGCTCTGCTTCGCTAACCCTGACGCAAGCAGTCAAGCTATGGGTCGCTGACTGCATTCTCTATTGCTGCATCTTTGGGTCCCTATATATATATATATATATTATGTTGCTTTTCTTTGTTAAAGCAAAGAAATATACGATCATTTCAATCATTTAATGATCTGAGGTAAACTATTTCTAGCAAGCATATCTCGTTTGTAACTTGCTTCCAGTTGTGTGTGATTAATCAGCCCGACTTTGAGGAATTGAATTCTCTTAAGTAATGACTTGGTAGGTGTGAAACATTCAATTGTTTGTGCTAACTGTAGACAGAAATCTAAACATAGTCCCATAGCAGATACTGACATAGGGGAGTGAGGTGTTGTAGACTTCACTATACTAGGTCTAGCTTTATGAGGTAGTGTGACTAATTTCCTTTCTTGCTGCCTTTGCCTTCCCTAACTCTATAGCAGAGTCAGGACACATAAATGTCCTCTTTTTCAGTGCATGCTCCTTCCCCCACCCTGATATTTATTCTGGATATGTTCTCTTGAAGCAGCTGAGACTTTGAATATTGTGAACAAGAAGTTATCTGATATTTCCCTTGGAATAGAGTCATCCTAGCTATCAGCATGTGCCGTGAGTAATGAGGCTGAGGATCAGTTCCCTCCATTGTTGTTGACTGATTGTTCCAGTGGTTCACTTATTTCCTGTTCTGGTGGTCATCAAGTCATGCTATCCTGCATCTTTCCTATCATCCCCCGCTTCTTTTGCTCTCAGTCTTGTCCTTTGCCACTAGGTTTTTTTTTATACTCTCATTTCTAAGAATGTGGTTACTAATTTTTGTCTACATGTCTTCTGTTTAGTTTTGTCAGCAGTAAATTGTGGCTGTAAGTTTATTTAGCTTTTTGCTGCTTATGGCAGCATGGAGCCACCACTACAACTGGTCCCCTTGCAGGAAGCCTGCACCAAACCATTTATACGCTTATGCACCAGTAGTTTCTGTAACAGTTAGTTTTACATCATGACTTTGCCAGCCCCCCATGTAAAACTTCATTTTGGATGTTTCTTATGACATGCCATGGAAACATAGCTGACATCAAGGAGGCAAGAATAAAGAGGAGGATGTCATGGATGGCACAGGCAGAAACAACGATCAAGCAGGTGACCACAGTTGAAAATATGTTCAAAGGGGAAGAATGGAGTAAATCAGATGAGAACTGGATTAACTACCAGCAAGTCATCATCAGCCTTGGCAGAGTGTAGAACTTGCAGTAGGAAAGCAGAAATAGAAATTAATCAACTGATACTTGATCATGCTGGGGACAATGGTGCCATTTTGTATACTGATGGATTTGTGACCCGTGGTGAGAAATCAGGTTGCGGCTTCTCTGCTAGGGTAAAGGGCCAAATTATAGTTGAACATAATGGGGCATACAAGATAACAACTTCCAGCATGAGAATGGAGGTAGAGGCAGCTACTGCAGCCTTAAGGTGGCTAACTGAAACTTCAGTAACAAAGGCATTCATTGTGTCAGATTCTCAGTCCATGCTTCGAAAGGTTCAAAATGGTTGGCTGACATGAATGGAAAACGTCCATAGAAGCTTCAAATCTACAGGAGCTGGTGTGGATCTACTGTCCTGGTCATGCAGGAGTATGCAGTAATGAGATAGCTGACAGACTAGCATCAAGAGCACCAGCAGTGAGGACACTGGCTATGGATAAGAGAGAGATACTGAGAATGATTAATGATCATCTGTTAGAGAATGACACTGCACTAGATGAATCATCAAGGTTAAGACTGTTGGAATTAGGCATCAAACGTCAGGCTAGCAGAGATGGACGTATGAGAGGATGCATCCATCGTGTTTATAACCAGCGAGCTACAGGAACAGTTAGCATTCACACTCTTTGACATATACTGAGGGAGACTGAGCACTTATGGGTTTGCCTGCAGTGTGGTGATGTCGATTCTGTTCAAGAATAACAATATGTCATGCCAGATGAAGGAGTAATCCTAATCTTTCTGTATCTCCTCAGAGACCCCCAGAAACTACATGGGAATTCAAGCTGTAGGACCTGTTTGATGATTCTCATATTATCTGCTGACTGAATGAATCTTGAAACTCAATGTTACATTTTATTTTCTTTGTTTTTACATCAGTGTTGTCTATAGACGAGTGCAGTGCTCTTGGGATTCTTATCTTTTGCACAACTGCTGTAGAGCACATCTGCAGCCCGTTATAAATTACATAAGCATGCCTCTGAACGTAAATAACTGTCGCAGTGTAATTAAATGTAAATAGATACATACCTTTGTCAGCTGTTATTTGAAAGTGTGAACAAACAGACTGTGGATAATTTAATAAACATAAAAAATATTTGATAGCTCCCAGGGCTCTCTGAGGAGACAAAGTAA
Source organism: Oreohelix idahoensis (assembly GCA_024509875.1). Taxonomy (NCBI): domain Eukaryota; kingdom Metazoa; phylum Mollusca; class Gastropoda; order Stylommatophora; family Oreohelicidae; genus Oreohelix; species Oreohelix idahoensis. The sequence continues at coordinate 304,751 of JAMPIV010014364.1, read as the reverse complement.
GAATGGAACTAATGCTAACTCCAGGCATGTCGTAAAAGGCAACTAATTTGAGGCTACGTATTGGGGCAGGCAACTTTATCATGTCAAACAGACTGCCACAGAAGCCACCACTAGAAGAGCACATGAATATGTTGGTGCAGATTTTCTGCAAGGCAACCAGCTATTGGTGGCTTCATGCTCCATATGGAGCGAAAAAGGATAATAATAATAATGATGATGATGATAGTTTCAGACTTGTACAGTTTAATACTAGTTGTGTGTGTTTATTATTGGTTAAAATTATTTGAAAGAACTACAGACAGTTATCCTTGGAGAAGGAATATTCCTTCACTTGCTTGCTTTTATTAATTTTGTAAAACTCTGTCCACTTGTGCTGTTCAATGTCACGGACAGAAGCAGTTTTCCTTCTTGTGTGAGGCTGCGTTGTTTTGATCATACTTCTTCATCATCATCTCAGCCCGTAACCCGTCATGGGTCGTAGGGGTGCCATGGTGGAAGCATCAGCAGACAGGGTCCTCCACTGCTCTCTATCCTCAGCAATGCGTACAAGTGTGGAAAAACCATGTCCTGCCCATTCTTTGATGTTATCAGCCCAGGATTTTCTCTGCCTTCCTCTTCTCCGTTTACCTTCGACTGTTCCCTGAAGGATTGTTTTCGAAAGGGAGTCATGACGAGTTACATGCCCAAACCAGGCAAGCTTTCGACGTTTCACTGTTGACAAAAGTGGTTCTTGGTGGCCTGCATAGGTGTTTATCTTCTCTCTAACATAGACATTTGTTTTGTGCTCTTTATAGCAAATGCGCAAAATTCTTCTATAACATTTATGCTCGAAAGCCTGAATCCTTCGCTCCGTATCTGCAGTGAGTGTCCAGCTCTCTCACCCATACAAGAGAATAGATAATACAAGTGATTTGTATAATTTGATCTTCACAGGAAAACTGATGTTACTTTTCCAGATCACATTCAACCTTGTCATGGCAGCTGAGGCCATCTCAAGTCTTGTCTTGATTTCTTTAATTGATCTTCCATCACTGCATATAGTGGACCCGAGATATTTAAAGGTGTTAACTTCTTCTAACGTTTGCCCATTTAACGTAATGTTGGTCGGAACATGTTTCTTATGGCTATTCACCAATATCTTGCTTTTTTCTATATTAATTTCCATCCCATACGTTCTTGTTACTTTCTCCAGTCTAGAGGTAAGGTCTTGAAGTTCTGATTCTGATCCAGCTATCAGATCAATATCATCAGCAAAACGTAGGTTGCACAGAGGTCGGCCTCCAATCGATATGGCTGATTTATAATCGTAGAGAGCCTCTTGCATAATATGTTCTAGATAAATATTAAAGAGCACTGGGGACAGGATACATCCCTGCCGAACTCCTACAGTTGTTTTGAAAAATTCTCCAATGTCGTTGCTTGCAAAAACAGCACTGCTTGCGTCCTTGTATAGTGCTTCAATACTTGCCCAGTAGCTACAACTTCAACTCCAGAAGACTAATTGTGGTGCATGCATCCTGACAAAGTGGCCAAACCATTTTATTTTATGTCTCTTTTGTATTAATTTGTAGTAGAAACATTGAACTGAGCAACTCAGATTTAGTTAACAAACAAACTTTATTTTTCAAATGGTTGAGAATTGGACAAGCAGACCCATCTAATATTCTGCCCTTCCTTTCTCTCATCTTTTATACTGAACCCATTTACTCTCACGTGCATTTTAAATATTAATTTCAAGGAATGCAGTGTTGTAAAAGTAAAATAATGACATACCCACATTTACAGTATAAAATTATAATCGAGAAATAAAATATTTTGAAAAGGGCAAAAATCATCATCAAAACCAACATATAATAGTATAAAATTGTTTGGAAACACAATCAATTTAGAGAGCATTTATTCAGCACTCATGAAGTATTTGAAAATTTGGCTTTATTTTCATAGTGTCTGAGCATGCATCTTAGGTCATGTGGAAGATTGTTCCCAAGATATGCAGCAGAGTAAGCTTAACTGTGATAAGTGATTAGCACATTATGAAATGAATTTACTGAACATGGCAAAATTGTAAAGTGTTTCATTTTTCCTTAAAAGACACATACAAACACTCAGAAAAAAAAGAGAAAGACCTTGATCAGCTTAACAAACCCCACCAAACACACACACACACACACCATGCACATACATCACACATGCATGCACACAAACATGCACACAGACACGAAGTGATCTTGCTGTGGTTAGTTATTTGTTTTCTTTCTCCAGCACCGATACCAGTGCCAAGACTCAGCCTTCTCTCACATCAGCACTGTTCAGCATGAGGATGGAACTGGCAACACAGTCAATGGAGAAAGACAGCGCAGAAGCAGTCAGACATCTGTACCAGAACAAAACAGTGAACATCTCCCCTTTGCAGTTATTAACCGGAATGTCATGAGGCGTGATTCCTTTGAAATGCCTCAGCGAACCATCATCGATTCACCTAGACCTTCACGGTCACACAGTCTTCACAAAACTACCAGTGATAATAACGTCCAGGGCCGCCAAGCCACTATTATTGGTGGGGGGAGTGCTCGATGGCATGACAGCCCAATACAGCAACAGGAGTCAAGCCAGGACAGCTACAACTTTCACCGTCAGTCAAGCTTTGACATGGGTAGTCCTAGACAGGTAGTACAGTTTCCCTCAGACCCTCATTTTCAACAGAACCTTCACCATCACCCTCATTATCACCACCATCGACAGGCCAGCTTGAATGAGGGTATAATCACTCACCCAGGCAAGGGTATGTCAGAGTCCCATCACAGTGCTTTTGCTACTGATCGGGGTTATGACCAGTACATCCACTACCCACACCCCAGTCAGGTGTTCCCAGACTCAAGTCAGCCAGCAAGCTTTCATGATACAAGACGATCATCTTCTACGGCCATTGCATCTGATCCCAGTATTGGTCATGCATTTCATAGATATGCAGAACTAAGAAAAGGAAGTCTTACTGATTTTAGACATGCAGTGGCCCCCATCTATGCTGAAAATCCTTACAGGAAATTGTCTGATATCAGCAGTCATAACTCAGCAGACAGTGGCCCCATGTCAGGGATTTATATAAGGTCAGATAGTACATGCTCTGATGTGGCTCCTGGCCATGTACACATGTATAGTCCTGATTTGCGAAGCAAAGGGGAATACATAGCTTTTAGCCAGGACATTGTCAACCAGCAGGGCAATGCGAGTCCAGTATCGCAGGAATGTACAAAAAGGTAAGCAGCATGGATAGCCAACATTCAGAAGGAAGCAGCTCTGGGGGCTATGACACAACCAGACAAATACCAGTGGAACAAGAGAAAAAAAAGATGATGCTGACGATAGATCGAACACACATTGAGGAAACCTGTTGATAGCATTACAGGACAGTCCTTGTTCTGGAATCCCCAGGGAAGGAGAGGCAGAGGTGGACCAAAAAACACATGGAGAAGAGAATTAGAAACGGAAGTGAAAATGATGAGGAAAACATGGAAAGAACTTGAGCTGATGGCACTGACAAGAAGACTTGGTATGTGTTTATTGAAGGCCTATGATCCTTGGGGAGCTAAAGGATGTTGATTGATTGACAAATAAATAAATTAACGTTATGCTGGCAACCTCATCATGTAAAACTAATTACCACAGAAACCTCAGCTACAAGAGCATGTGACTGCTTGGTGCAGGCTTCCTACAAGGGGACCAGCTGTAGTGGTGGCTCCATGCTGCTTAAGCAGCACAAAGAAAATTGATGATGATAAAACTAGACACAAAAGTTTATCTTAGCTCCCTTGTGCTACAAGAGTTAAGTGGTCTGAGAGTTTTTGAGAAATAAAGCCAATCATTTTGTTGTTTCTTTTCTGTTTCTATGAGCTTTTTCAGTGTTTCAAATGTTCCGCAAGAGTTTACATTGCTACACAGCTCACTGATTTCGTACTTTTTTCCTATTAACGTACTCATGCTAGTCCAATTTACTCATAAATTCAGCCATCTACTAGTTTTTAAAAAACTGAAAACAATGTTTTGCCAGATGGTTTTGAGGGCCAGGCCACCAAAGAACTGTGCTCACAGCTTATTATTAAGTAGTTTAAAAAAAAAAATAATTAATTTACAGTTTTTGTCTCCTGGAATTTTTGCTTTGCTACATCTGATTTTTTAAAACTGTTACATACTACAAGATGCAGAATCATACACATATCTTGACAGCAATATAGACATAATTGGAGGGACAGACAGTGATATTAAAATAAGAATAGACAAAGCTAGAGGAGCTTTCATTGCTTCAAGAAACATATGGAGATAGAATAAATCAAGTCCCACACAAATATAAGATCAATCTTCAACTCAAATGTCAAGTCAGTCCTATTGTATGGCTGTGAGACATGGAGAGCAACAAAAACAACAACCATAAAGCTCCAGACTTTCATAAATGGGTGCTTGTGTAGAATAAGAGGATTGAAATGGTATGATTAGGTCAACAATGTGGAACTGATGAGAAGAACCAGACAAGAGTGGAACAAGAGATGAGAAGAAGACGCTGGCGATGGATAGGAGACACATCAAGGAAACCTGTTGATAGTATTACAAGGCAGTCCTTGTTCTGCAGAGGTAGACCATAAAACACATGGAGAAGAGAACGGTAGACAGAAGTGAAAGTGACGAGGAACGAACGACAGGAGGACTTGGCATGTGTTTGCTGAAGGCCTTGCCTCTCTTGTGAGCTAAAGGGTATTGATTGATTGACATACTGTTGCCTAAAGTTTGATTTTTCTTTGCTCATTACACTATCACCCTAAGGTGGATTCTACATACCCACTGCAATGTAATCATAAGAGTGATTCTGTTATAATGTACAAGTTAGTAATTTTTTGTTTGTTTAACCAGTAAACTGTTGCCGGGGATATGGTTAATTAAAAACTATACTGTACTCTTTAAACTATTAACCTAAAAATTGATTGTACTGAAATTTACAGTTTTCTTATTAAAATTTAGACTTTACCCATATTTATTTAGTCTTTCTTCTTCTACCCTGGGGTGTAGAGGTTTGCCAGAGAGAGCTCCATGCAATCCTATCAGCTGTCTTCCTTTTGGCCTGTTTCCAGTCTAGTCCTCATTCCTTCAGAAATTGTCTAATGTTGTCTTCCCAGCAAACTCTGGGTCGTCCTGGAAATCTGGATCCCTAGCTCTTGGTTTTCCCATATTAGTTTTGGTAGCCGATATTCTCCCATTCTGCAGACATGGCCAAACCATCGTAACTGAGGCTGTTTCAGTTGGGTCTAGACTTTACCTATTGTATTGTTATCTTAGATCATAATCTTTATACACTCTACTCATTGTATCATTACCATAAGTGTAATTCTATTTAGTGATAGAAAACTATACACAGTGTTGCAGTAGGAGAAAGTGTGATCTTCAGAAAGTGTTCCTGTATCCCCTCCCATTAAACAAGTGTTTCAGTTTTGTATCTCCTTTATAACTCTGCCTAGGCCGGTCCCAAGCCCGGCTGAAAAAAGGAGGAGGGCGGCCTGCATGGAGGCCCTAAGGAGGCAGCCCCTCCACCATGCAAAGGCACAATAGGCCAATCACCTGTTTGCTTTAAAACATGATTACGCGAACTACAAGAGAGAAAACCGGACTGATTCTAAAGGCGACGAACTGGAACGGACTACGACTTATGGAACGTGGAACACTTACTTACTTAGTCGTTCCCCTTCTACCGTGAGGTGTAGAGGTTAAACGTGGAACACAAGAAGTATAAATGGGAAAGAAGAGGAGCTGGTGGAAGAGATGAGGAAAGCAAAATTAGAAATCCTGGCTATAACGGTAACAAAGAAAAAGGGACAAGGAGTCATGGATCTCGATGGCAACATGCTGCTCTACAGTGGTGTACCCACATCTGAAAGAGCTAAAGGGGGCGTGGGTTGCATTGTGGCCAAAAACCAGAAAGATAATATCAAGGGATGGAACTTTATGTCGGAGCGCATTATGGTTGTAAAACTAAAAGAAAAAGAAACCATAGTCAGCCTGGTCATAGTGTATGGGCCAAATGAGGATGAGAGAGCAGAGGTCAAGGAGGAATTCTTCGAGCTGCTTCAAAGGACAGTGGATGACTGCCTAGATGAAATTATCATGCTCGGAGATTTCAATCCCAGAGTTGGAAATGACCATGCTAGCTGGGGTGGAGTTATCGGACGATATGGAGAAGATACTGTCAATGACAATGGAAAGCGACTCCTTAGATTCTGCAGTGAGCAGAATCTGATTATTACAAACACAAAGTTCCCCCATAAGCGCATACATGCATACACTAGATGTGAACCAACAAAGAATGAGAAGTCAGTGATCGACTATGCCAGTGTTAGGAGGAGCTCATTCAAATATGTCCGGGATGCAAGAGTCTGGAGGGGGCCAGAGATTGGAAGTGATCACTACCTGCTTACAATCAAAAGAACAACTGAAAGAGTTGCTCAGCCTAGGAACTGCCCAACATCACGCAAGAAACCAAGTAAACAAACGGGAGAAATGAGCATTAAGACCTACAAGCTGAGAGAGCCAGAAATTAAGACCAGATATCAGGGGCTTATTGCTACAGCGGTGGGAAACACAGAAGAACCACCTGATGACTTGGAAACCCTCTGGCTTAAATTCAAGGACATCAGAAGCATGTGGTGAAGTCTGACTTGGGAACAAGAGAAAGAGGTGGACAGAGGAAGTCAAAGAGAAAATAAGAGAGAAGAAAATGGCATGGAAACAATACTTAGGAGCTAAAAACACAGCAGGACAAATAGAGAAATATAGAGAAAATGTGATACTTAGAACAGAAGCAAAGAACAAGGTGCTAGCAGCAAAACAGAAGTCCTGGGAAGAATTTGGAGAAAAGCTAGAAAAAGATGCGCAAGAAAACCAGAAATTGTTCTATAAGACCCTAAAGAACATGAGGAAGGAAAAACAATGCCCTCTCAAATTCATAAAGGACAAGCAAGGCAAATTGCTTACTGCCCCGAAGGAAGTAATGGAAAGATGGAAAGAATATTTCTCAGAACTCCTTGATGGTGAGCAAGGTCAAGCATCAGAAATGATAACCACTAGCACAGAAGAGGAACCCAATGGTGATGAAGATGACATAAAGATGGAAGAACTGAAGGCAGCACTGGAGAAAATCAAGATGGGCAAAGCAGCAGGGCATGATGGTATAACACCAGAAATGGTTAAGTACATGGGAGCATCAGGTGACCTATTACTCTTAAGGGTCCTACAGGCAGCGTGGTGCAACAAGACCATACCAAAGGATTGGGAGATTGCCATCATAACACCAATTTTCAAAAAAGGTGACAATCGACAATGTGGAAACCACAGAGGCATATCCCATCTCAGTGTCCCTGGTAAAATCTACTCCAGAATCCTAGAGCAGAGACTCCGATGCCTAGCTGAGCCACAATTGGATGAGATCCAGTGCGGATTCTGAGCAAACCGAAGTACTCAAGACCTAATCTTCACACTCAGAGAGCTGAATGAAAAGGCTCTTGAGTATAAGAGTGAGATCCATCTTTGTTTCATAGATCTGGAAACGGCATTTGACAGGGTCCCCTGGAGCAAACTTTGGGACTGTTTGGCAAGGAAGAATATTCCAGCATCTCTGATTCATGCTATACAGAGCTTCTACAAGTCTTGCAGAAATTATGTGAGGACAGCAAACCATAAGTCAGAAGAGTTCAGGACCACCACTGGTGTAAGACAAGGTGATATCCTGTCACCTTATCTTTTCATACTCCTCATGGACGATGTTATCAAGGCATGTAAGGAGAGAACAAGAAAGTATTCAGTGGGGTACTGGAAGATGAGACAGGTATGTATTTCAGAGCTGGCATTTGCTGATGATGTTGCCCTGATTGCTAAATCAGAGGCACATCTCCAATCCAATCTGCAAGTCTGGAAGGAAGAGCTGGAGAAGAGAGGGATGGTCATAAGCAGCTCTAAAACAAAATCCATGGTGATATCACGAGAAGAAAGAAGACATCAGATTAAGCTGGGAGAACAGGTCCTGGAGCAGGTCGACCACTTTAAATACCTCGGAGCTATTATAGACCTAAAGGGAGGCATCAAAGAAGAGTTGGCCACTCGAAAAGCAGCAGCTGGGAGACTTTTTCAGGCCATAAATCGAGGATTCCTCAGCAAGAGAGAGGTTGGTAAGAAAACGAAGATGGCTGTATACCGCTCCACCTATGTCCCAGTCCTGACATATGAATGCAAGTCATGGGCAATGCCTACAACCCACAAAAGCCAGATCCAAACCTCAGAAATGAGGTATCCGAGGAAGGTGGTTGAAGTAACAAGAAGAGACATGGTCCGCAACCAGACAATACGTCAAGGCCTAAAATCCCACCACCTGCAGATCCAAGTAGAACAGTCCCAACTAAGATGGTTTGGCCATGTCTGCAGAATGGGAGAAGATCGGCTACCACGACAAGCATTGGAAACAAAGAGCCAGGGATCCAGACCCCCAGGACGACCCAGAGTCCGCTGGGAGGACAACATTAGACAATCTTTGAAGGACCGAGGACTAGAATGGAACCAAGCCAGGAGGAAGACAGCCGATAGGATAGTCTGCCGCTCTCTCTTCCAAACCTCTACACCTCACGGTAGAAAGGGAACGACTAAGTAAGTAAATATCTCCTTTATACTGTAAGGAGGATGGGCCCACTGGGTCATGACTCCAGAGGGTTAGCCTCCTGTTGTCTTTTTCTTGCATGTACTGAGAACTGAACCTATTCCATCTTGGTTGTGACTTCCAACCCCTAGTTTTTATGCATGCTGCCAGCACGAGGCAAGTGTGAAAGTATCCAGTTTGGTATATGTAAATATACTAACACTTTCTGACTCACCAACCACATGGCTGGCCACCATCTGGCACATTATTCTCACAAGGGCCACGTGGTACACCTGTTTGGTTATAGCCTGATTTTCTCTTAAAAAAATTATAATTAGGATATATAGTGTAACTAATTTCAGATAAAAATTTTGACTGCCTATTCTTGATCGTGGTACCATATTGTCTTTCCAGTTAGTGTAAATTAAAAATTATAAATTGTATGGATATACACACGTGTGTGCATTTTCCTTTGATGTAGAATGTCACTCTCCTCATACCTGTCATGTTAATAAGGGGAAGAAGGGTTGGAAAGCCCGGGGTATTTGAGATGACATCCAATTTTACTATTCATCAGTCATCAATGTGCATTAGGAGAACCTTACCAGACCCTCATTTTCCTGCCTTATATAATACATATATGTTAATTTTTGTTCTTTTTTTATATACTGGGCCGAAGGGCGAGAGCCCAAGTGCCGCTTGATCAATAACAACAACAACAACATATACTGTTTAACTATATTGTGTAGTTCTCGAGTCTCTCTGTTCTCAACATTTGTTTTACAGTTATGGGTGAATTGCGTGTAAATAATCTAATATTGATATTCTCTGTTGTTAATACTTCTTATATTTTGGATGGAAATGCTCTATATTATTGTAGACATTCTGCACGGTAAGGTTCTTCTATTTCTCATGTCAGCATTTTGCAGAATATAAAACAAAGCCCTTACTGCATGTTGTAGTAAGACTTACAACATGTCAGAATATTCTTCACCCAAATTTATGACTTTATACATATTCTGGGATGTTTTCTCAGTAACATATATGGTAACTGTTTATTTTAAAACAGTGGGAAAAGAAAAACATTATTCTGGTGTCTGGGTAAAACTAAAAAAAAACTTTTTGGGATAGAGAGAGTTAACTTGCAATCCTAAATATGTTTTAACTTGTAATCCTAAATGCGTTTTAATTTTAAAAAAAATATGCAGCTTTAATGACATACTTATCCCATTGTACTTTTAACTTTAACTCTTGTTCTTGTTGTATACTTTAATCAGGTCAGTTTCGTGAAAGATCATCCAGTCAGCTATCTCAACAATCAAGCTGTTTCACTGGTGACAATGATGAGCCAGACTATGCCAATGTGCCGCCTGGTAAAGGCCATGTCAGGACTAATAGTAACCACAAAGTCCAACATTTCAGCACAGACCCTGGTGTTGTAACTGTCCCAGTCACAGAATCTCGATTTGTTCCCTCTTATGGTCATGACTTTGATGATGAAGAAGATGATGACAGTTATGATGAGGATAATGAAGACTATGACAAAGAAAATATTCACATAAGAAAGGATAGTTACCCTGACTATGGCAGTGAGTAACTGATCACCTGAAGAAAATATGTTTATATTAGTGTAATTTGTTTTCTTCAGTAATGTGTGGGCTCTCTTTACAGTTTCAGCTGATGAAATCTTGGTATTCAAAACTTTATTGCCATACTCACTGGTCTACTATAAGTACTATAACTGTTCCATCACTTAGCTCCTCCATATTTGTAGCTTTTTTATATGCTAATTATTTGAATGATTGCCTCCCTGAATCACTGTTGCCTTCGTTACTTACTTACTTGCAGACATACCAAACAGATTATTAGAGAAGATTTTTCCCTGATATAAACCTTGTCAAAAAAATGTTAGTTTTTATATTTGTTGAGTAATGAGAATATATTTAATAATACACCATTCTTTCCCGTGGATGAGATTATTTTGTAAATTGAGTGATATTTTTGAACATTTTCTTTCATTCTAGTTGGTGTTCCAGAGCAGAAGTCTGACTCTTCTGGCATGTTTCTGGCCACTACGAGAGGGCAGGCTCAGTCGCAGCCAGTCAGCAATTTATCCACTATGGAGACCCAGCATGCCTCATTGAGAAGAAAGAAGGGGGATAAGCCTGATACCGCTCCTGTGGAACGAAGCCAGTCACTGCAGGTGGATGTCATGTCACGTCCTCTTAGTTTGGTCATCTCCTCACAGTCAGACGTCAACATGGCCATGAGCCCTTCTGCAGGCTCCCTGAGCAAAGGGGTAATAATTCCTGTGGTGTAATTTGCTTGTCATTGCTGTCAGAGTAATTTTGGTCAGAGTCTAAGCAAAAGGTAGCTTGCTCAACTCTTTAATCGCTTATTTCCTGTTCAGACCCACATTTACAAATAGCGTGATGTCCTTTTTTTACACAAAAACTTCAGCTATTGCATGTAGAATTCAGTTTACTTCAGTTAGTTTACATTTGTTTAGTTGTGTCTGTTACAACACACTGTGGTACAGGCAAAATTGCTGGAAAATAAAGGAGTAGAGGACACCAAAGAGAGATGATGCTGGACAGTTTTAACATGCTGAAAAAGATGAAAAACCAACAGCAGAAGTAATAAGCAGCGATAGGGATAGGAAGTTGTGGAGAAACATGGTTGTCTATGTCATTTAGCATGGCAATTGAAGAAAAAAAAAAGGAACTTATATAAGACAATCATTTTACCCGAAGTTATTATGTTATCATTAGTTTAGTGTGTCATTATGTTGTAACAACAGTTTGGCTCACGTAAGTGTTGGTTTGCGTTAAGTTATAATGTCATCATCGTTGTAGCCTGTTGTAGTTCTTTCACAACTAGGTACATCATATAAAGTTTTTGAAAAAATTTTTTTTTTTTTTTTTTTTTTTTGTAATCCAGAAATTGTCATCGGAGGGTGACATGGAGCAGCATCTGAACAGACACAAGAAGGGACTGTTTGGGAAGAAGGTTTCTGTGAACAATATGCTGACCTGGTCCAAGGTCAGTTATCATCCCTCGTTTGCTTGACTTAAGAAAATTAGTGGGCCCAGACAAGTTTGGTTATCAGGCAGATAATTACTAAAACATTGTTGCTTTTTCAGTTTACTTTTACTCTTTAAGGAATAATAGCCCCTTCAGTCATAACTGACTATGGGAATGCGCCCCTGAGGTGGCAGCCCTCAGCTGCTTATTTTCCTGGTGCTCCTTTCGACGTTTTCTCCTCACCTCTGCTTCTTGTGTGAGCCTCTCTTCGCCCAATCTGAGGTGGTGCCGTAAATAGCATCGCCACTTAGTGCGATCGGCAGCTTCATCCTCCCATGTTGCTGGATCCATGTCCAGTGCCCTCATATCTCTCTTGCACACATCTTTGAACCTCAGCTGTGGTCGCCCAACTGTTCTCTTGCCATCTGCTAATTGTCCGTAGAAGATATCTTTTGGGATGCGACCATCTTCCATGCGGCGAACATGGCCAAGCCAGCGAAGTCTGCGCTGTCTAAGCAGCTTATACATACTTTGAAGGCCAGCACGTGACAACACCTCGACATTTGTCACTTTATCTTTCCACGAGATGCCGAGGATGCGGCGTAGACACTGCAAATGGAAGGTATTGAGCCTTCTTTCTTGCTTAGCATAGGTCGTCCAGGTCTCGCTGCCATATAGGAGTGTGCTGGTGACGCAGGCATTATATACCGCACCTTTGGTTTTCATTGTGAGTTTAGAGTTTCCCCAAACACGCGATGTGAGGCGGGCAAAGGTAGCTGCAGCTTTGCCAATGCGGCTGTCGATTTCTGTATAAGGAAGGCAACACTTAAAAAAAAAAAAAATTTGTGAAATTAGCACAGACAGATCACAGTCTGAAGCAGATCAACACAAAAGCATTCACTAACAAAAATATCCATCAACATATTTCCAGAGAATCATATACCTTTGCCATGAGCTGCGTATAGAAACAGATCCTGATATCCATCCGTGAAATATTTTACACACAGACTATTCTGGGAAAACATTTAGTACTCATAAATCTTTTTATCTGCTTTCTGATTATTTAAACACAAGATTTTTTTATTTTTGGCATTTTAGGCTAAATAAAATGTTCATAAATTGCAAATCTTGGCACATAAATACATATTCAGCATTTTTTAAAAAATGTGCAGGTATGCCTGCTAATGATATACAATAGCTGTTTTAGTACAAAGCATGTTCCTGCTATGTATTTCAGACAAGGTGACTAATCTGAGGTTGTGTATACAGCTGGCAGCCTCATTATATAAAACAAATTGTTACATAAACCAGTACTGCAAGGACACAAGACTGTAGTGCAGGCCTCTAGCAAGGGGACAAGCTGTAGTGGTGGCTCCATGCTCCGTAAGGAGCAGAAAGGAAAAATGATGATGATGTTACAGCTGTATCATTTTACACAGTTGATGATAGAAAACTCTAGAGTGATACAACAGGAGGCAATCTGATCATCAGTAGTGTCCTCCCAGTCGATCAAGTATTTTGGCTGCCTAATCTCCTGATTAAACTGATAAAAAAGCAGTTCTTTTTTGTTGAATAGAATGTTGTTGACTAGAGTATTTTATGCAGGGACATTACAAGTTTTCTTGATGAGTGGAATGACTGTTTAAACTGACTTACTTTCTCTGTATCAATTCAGGACCCCATACAGAAGCCAATGATCCGGACAAAAGATAAGAGCATCAAGAAGGAGGCCTGTGAAATGTTTAAGAATATCCTTTTGTAATGTTAAGACTTCACTGGCTAGATCATTATTGTGCCAGACTACAAGGTCTTTTGTATTTGGACATGCACCCTAGCAAAACTGACAGACCTTGTGTCTAGGTAGAAAGGTGCATGCTTCACCAAAAGGAAGCAAAACTGACAGACCTTGTGTCTAGGTAGAAAGGTGCATGCTTTGACAGACCTCGTGTCTAGGTAGAAAGGTGCATGCTTCACCAAAAGGAAGCAAAACTGACAGACCTTGTGTCTAGGTAGAAAGGTGCATGCTTCACCAAAAGGAAGCAAATCTGACAGACCTTGTGTCTAGGTAGAAAGGTGCATACTTCACCAAAAGGAAGCAAAACTCCTATGTAAAAAAAATGGCAACATTCTACAAACTGTTTTGTTAGTTATTGGTTCTTATGATTGAGTCTCATAATGTCTTGTTGTAGCATTCAATTGGCTAAGTGGTTATAGTGCTTTCCTTTCACAGCACAGTTATCTGGTTCTGCGATCGAAACCTCATAGTGTCACACTCCAGTCTACCCAGCTGTAAAGGGGTACCTTACTCTTGAGTTAAGGACAGCAAAGGCAGCAAGCTGGACCTAATATGATGAAGTCTCGAACACTTTACTCCCCTGTGACAGTATCTGCAATGGGACTACCTTTACTTTTTAAAATATCTTGTTATTCAATGCCGGATGTTTTTTTACATGTTTTTTTACATGTTTTTTTACATGTTTTTTTCAACTGGCATGAAAGATTCTCTCTTGTTTTTCTTAGCTGTGCTGATTAAACCATAGTCATTTATATAACTGATGGAAATGAACTGTAACATGTTTCTTTTTATTTTTTAAAAATGTATGAAGGAAATTATCCAGGGCAACCTCTGCTGGGTTATAATAAGGATATATATTTACTGTCTCTAATTCCAGGTTGTAACTTCTGCTGCTGATATTATCATGGCATCATCCCTCCCATCTAGTTATTGTAAACTTCTTCTTCTTCTTCCTCGTTCGTCCTGAAAAGGACGTTGGTTGCGTTGTGTCTGTTTACAGCGAAGCTGCGCCTTTCGGCCGACACATCCGACTTCAGCACAGCATTTTTTGGGACCGGGTTTGCCTTCCCTCTTCGATCCCTACTCTCTCAGCCAGACTGCAGTGATGCAGCCTGTTTCCAGAACCACCACTTGGAGGTGGAGTTGGGTCTTGGTCAGCTCTGGTTCGCTAACCCTGACGCAAGCAGTCAAGCTATGGGTCGCTGACTGCATTCTCTGTTGCTGCGTCTTTGGGTCCTAGTTATTGTAAACAGAGTAAATTAAAAGTTTCAGATTATGTGTATGTCCATGCGTGTGGTTTTTCCTTTGTCCTAATGTAGTAGTGTCTTCATACTTGTCATGGTATTCAATAAAATATTGGCAAATTTCAGTGGAGTTTTCCATATTTTCTTTTCTTATTTCTTTTCCTGTCTGTTTTTCTTCCTGTTTTCTCCCACAGCTTTATCTTTCTGCCTCAGTCGTCTTCAGTAAATTTTCATTCTCCTTTTTCATCTTTGCTAGTATAGCAACATTGTTGAATGTTTTTATGGTCATCAAGATTTCTTTTGCCTGTCTTATTTTATCTTCTGGTAATTGTGTTTTCGTATGTCTCACTGTCTTAGTAGGTTCTGTATTATATAACATGTAAATAAAAAGTTAGTATAAATTCATATCAATCCTGGGAAACAGTTAGATCAAATCAGCTAAATGGTATGTATGAACAACTGACATTCAGGATCATGGATGGATGAGTTCAGCTTAAGTTATTTGGATGATTTGAGCTTAAGATATTTTACATTAACATTTATCATGTTGCAAATAGTCACCGAATTTGTCCTTGACCATTCTTGACTGATTCAGTTGTACATGGGAGACCGCAAGGGCAAACAGGCGCCCATGTCAGTAGCCCTGGATATCATCACAAAAGGCTGGTCCATGCCCAACCTCAGAGATGAGATTTATATCCAGCTAATGCGGCAAACAACTGAGAACAAGAGAGAGTACGGCCCCTAGTTTTACTTGCTCTTTCTTTCTCTCAAAAAATATTTTGTTAACTTATGGATGGAAATGAAAAACCTAATATTCATTCAGGGATGGAAATGATTAAAACCATTTCTTCCTTAATTATTGGAGAACAAAATCAGACTGTCTCTTTATTAATGAATGAAAAAGATACACAGCTGTTCTTTAATGGATAAAAATGGCTGGCTAATTATTAAAAAGTGTTTAAAAGTGATATAAATATTACCATATGATTTTGAAGGATAGAAAAGATATAAAACTGAAATCTTTCATTAGTGAGTGAAAATGATTTTAAAACGAACTGTATATTTATTAATTACACACAATTGTCTGATAATCGATTGATGACAATAATGTCAAAGTATTGCTTCATTAATTGGTGTATAAAATTAACTGTTTCACCATTATCCTGGTGTAAAGTGACATGCAGTTGAACTGCTGTTTAAAAACACAGAATGACGCCCTTCTCAGGGCTTCACTATGCTAGTTGATAGACACTAGTAGTTCTTTTCAAGGCTTAACATTTATCAGCACTGCAATTGAGTAGGCAGAGTTCCGTTTTTAAAAAGAAATGGCAATTGTAAAGGTAAAGGATCCCGTTACACGCCTATTGAGGCATATTGGGAATACAGTGTTAGGCCCGTATTTTCTTGACCACTATGGGTGATGTGGTCAGCATCACGCCGGCCGCTTTAACCTTCCCAGAGTTGTTCTGGTACCCAATTCATGAGGCTGGGTCAACCCCGGAGCCGTTTGCGCTCTAAAAAATCCTACCTCAACTGGTGATCGAACCATGGACCACCGAGCTAGGAAGCCAGTGCACTAACCACTGCGCCATGGCGGCTCCCTTAAAATGGCAATTGTGCTGTGACATAACTGACTTCTGCCTGTGTGAAAAAGGACGTATCTCACCACAAGAAGGCAAAAGCTTGAGAAAGAAACAGAAAGAAAAATAACATTTTTTACTTGTGGATTTTGGATTCATGATTGAGTTAATCAAATTTGGAGTAAAACATGATATAATTATCATAATTATTGTACTGTCTTATTTTCTAATTATTACCATTTTTACACTGATGATGTCTTTTTCTTCAGGAATGTAAACCTCATATTAGATCATTTAACAAAAACATTTTTCGGCAAGATATTTTATAATTACATCTTGTTACGTTGTTTAAACTTTCGCAGCAGGGCAGAGCTGTTTTTCTGCTAAAATTACATGCAACAAATTTAATACAGAATAAATAGTCACACTTAACCATTTTTGGTACTGTTTGTGTCAGTTACGTTTCAGGGAAGAAGACAGTTGTTAGCTAATTACCAAGATAAGATGCAGACAATTAAAGGTTCCTCTTAAACACCAAGAGAAATGAAAAATTAGGAAACCTGGTAAAAACCAGTACATTTTATGCAGGCAGAAGAAAGAGAAAAAAGAGAGAATGACCTTGATAAAATGGTCACATGGCATGGGAAGGAAGCGAACCGACAATAATTAAAAACTTTTCAGTCACCTGGGTAGACACTGATCTTGGGTTCAAATGAGCAGTGGCTGAGTAAACTAAAACTCTTGTTAACCAGACTGCTATACCATTTATTAGCCAATAAATTTGCATGCTCAAACATCCTTACATTCACTGTGTAAAAATGCCCAGTCAACTTACTCATGAATTAGCATATTCATCTGTATGTGATTTGTGCTTGTTTCATCACATCACTTTGTTATGACTTTCTTGCAATGGATTCATCACATACATTTTATTGTGACTTTTTTATAATTGTTTCGTCACATAATCTTATTATGACTTTCAGAGAAAGTTTGCAGCATGGCTGGGAGCTTTTGGCAATGTGCCTGCACTTTTTCCCTCCATCACTGAAATTCCACTCGTACTTGGAGAGCTACATCACCAAACACAAGGATCCCTCATCTGACTTTGGCACTGTATGTCACTCAAACATTCCTTCATCTCTTCATCATTTCTTCATCTAGTACTGATTGTAGTAGTAATTATAATACAGCTAGAGGAGACCCATAATAGTTTCATTCAGTATTAGATGGCCACTGTTATAACTTTCATCTGTTTTTTTTTTCCTCTTCATTGTGATGAATAAAATGCTGATAAATCTGTCATTTCTTTTATTATTATTTTGTTTCATTTTCTGTGGGTGTGTACAGGTTCCAGTCTCCCACTTCTCCGCACATTGTTCTCAGAGATTGGAAAGAGCATTACAGACTGGGGCCAAGAAAGGAGTCCGAAAACCAACGTTGGAGGAGGTGGAACAGGCAAAGGTATTCAGCAGGGAGAGTTGTGTGAGAGAAAGTATAGGGACATAATGACTGACAAGAAAGTTGAATTATGCAAGTAGATAATAGGTGAATCAATATCCTTTAGTTCCACAAGGAGCATAGGACTTCTACAAACACATGCCAAGTCTTCCTGTCAGTCCTTCTATTCTATACAAGCACCCATTTATAAAAGTCTGTAGTTTTTTGGTTGTTGATTTTGTTACTCTCCATGTCTCAGAGCTATACAATAGGACTGACTTCACATTTGAGTTGAAGATTCTTATTTTCATGTTGGACTTGATTATCCCTATTCTCCATATGTTTCCCAATGCAAGGAAAGCTCCTCTTGCTTTTTGTATTCTTATTTTGATATCACTGTCTGTCCCTCCAACTTTGTCTATATTACTGCCATGATATATGTACAATTCTACATCCTTTAGTGGTGTTTCTTCAACTTTGTTTTCATTTCTTGCATTTATTCTCATAATCTTTGTCTTTTCCCTGTGTATTTTCAGGCCCACTTGTTGCGACCTCTCATCGAGAATTTTCATTTTCTCTTGCATCTGTTTATGGTTATGGGACAGAAGAGCCAAGTTATCTGCAAAATCCAGATCATTAATCTGTTTAGTCAGATTCCACTGGATTCCATTTCTGTTGTGTGATGTAGATGTTTTCAAAACCCAATCTATTACTAGTAAGAAAAGAAATGGAGACAAGAGACATCCCTGTCTCACTCCCGTTCTAATCCTAAATGGTTCTGTAAGTTGTCCTTCATGAAGAACTCTGCATGTCATGTCTTCATAGGTCTTCTTTATTAAGTTAATGATCTTCATGGGAACTCCATAATGCCTCATCAATTTCCAAAGTGATTCTCTGTCTACACTGTTAAATGCCTTTTCATAGTCCACGAATTCGATGTATAGCAGTGAATTCCATTCCAGACTTTGTTCAACTATTATTCTCAATGTGACCATCTGGTCTGTACAGGATCTGTTTTGTCGAAAACCTGCTTGTTCATCTCTCAGTTGCTTGTCTATGGACTCTTTTAATCTCTCAAGGATGATTCTGTTTAATACTTTTTCTGGCACTGATAGTAACATTATTCCTCTATAATTTGTGCACTCTTGTAAA
Source organism: Oreohelix idahoensis (assembly GCA_024509875.1). Classification (NCBI taxonomy): domain Eukaryota; kingdom Metazoa; phylum Mollusca; class Gastropoda; order Stylommatophora; family Oreohelicidae; genus Oreohelix; species Oreohelix idahoensis. The sequence goes on along the minus strand of JAMPIV010014364.1, from coordinate 285,851 downwards.
TTTCCGTTCTTAGGCAACTTGACCAGATAACGTTCCTTCCATTCTGCTGGTATTTCTTCTCTCTCCCAGACTTTGCCAAGTAGTTTGTATAATATCTCTGTAGAGGTATCAATATCTGTTTTGATGGCCTCTGCTGGAATGCAATCTGGACCAGCTGCTTTTCCATCTTTCAGAAGCTTTATTGCTTTCTTTATTTATTCTCTACTTGGTCGCTGGATGTCTGGGGATTAGTTAGAGCTGGTCTTTTGAAAGTTCCTCAAAATGCTCTGTCCATCTCTTCATTTGTTCTTATATATTACTAAGCAATTTTCCATTCTTATCTGTTATGAGGCCATTTGCTTGCTTATATTTCCCTGTTAGCTTCTTTGTGTTGTTGTACATGTCCCTCATATTTCCTTTGGCTGCAGGTTCCTCTGCTTCCCTTGCCATCTCTTCAATATACTTCCTCTTGTCTCTTTTGATGTTTCTTCTTACTTCTTTGTTTGCTTCTATGTACACTTCATGAGCCTTATCTTTGGAGCTTCTGGTTTTGCTTCTGTTTAAATCTGCTTTCTTGTTTTTCCTGTCATCTATCTTGCTAATGGTTTCTGTTGTAATTCATGCTTTGTGCTGATGTTCTTTTTTTCTCAGTACTTCTTCACATGTCTCGTTCCATATATTTTTTACTTGTTGCCAGTGGTCTTCCGTATCTGTTTCATCTTCCAGCTGTTGGAGTACTTGGTATTTGTTGGATACTGTGATTGAAAATTTTTCTCTTATTTCCTGATTTCTTAGATATCCCACATTATACTGTTGTCTATAGTTATTTACTGTTGTAAATTTCTTGAGTTTTAATTTAGTTTTAGCCAACAGTAGATGGTGTTGTTTGACGTTTCTGCTGCTACCTGTGCAGTTTTCCCTTGTTCAGACAGAGTGCGAACATTCCAGGTGCCAATCCTGGAAATTTTCCTAGATGAAAAAAGGTTAGTCAGAAACCCAGACTCCTTTTGGCTTTCTCTGGGTTGCTTCATGCGCCTCCTTTCCAGAGGACCTTCTTCTGCCTTGGGCGGCTGAGTTGATTTATATTCTGTATTTGACTTGTCCATGTTTGTTGAAGTTTTTTGGTAACAGTTTTTTATGGGATGGGGTAACCAGCCCCATGCCCAACCCTCCTTAGTTGCTTTTTACAACATGCATGGTAGGGTACAGTGTTTTCTATTCTTTGCTTCCCTTTTTTGGCCCCGGTAACACACGGGTGATAATAGGTGAAGAGGAGTAGTAATGGAAAGGCGTAAGCAAGAGAAAGAAAAATTTTAAAGAAATTTTCTTTAAAAAAAATTATTGAGACAGAGGTAGATTATATCGTCCAGGTTGTTTTTTCTTTTTGTTGTAATCTTCTGTAAAGAAAAGGTGTAAATAAGAGAAAGAAAACATTTTTAAGAAAAAATATTGAGACAGAGGTAGATTACATATTCCAGGTTGCTTTATGTATTCTCTTTGTAGTAATCTTCTCACTGTGAATGTTTACTTGAGAAACACAGGGTGTCAATTCTACAGTTGACGTTGTCTCTGTTAATGAACTAAATGAGTCTTAATATTAATCACACAGAGAAAATAAAGGTATTAACAATAAGTAAAATATCAGGAGATAGAGTATTGCACTAGTGGCAATACCAGCTAGAATGATTTACAGTTACTCTGTAGTATATTTACAATGGACACATTTTGACAAGGAAATTGAAATGAAAATTAAACAAACAGTTGAAGTAACCAGCCAGCTCACCCTATTTATTTTAACATCCAAAGAACTAATTGACTACAAAGAAACAACTATTAAAATAATATATTAATACCAATTCTGTGTTACCACTGTCACATCTTGAATTATCCAGAGGACAAGGAAAGGAAAATCACTACATGTGAAATCTTCTTCTTCTTCCTCGTTCGCCCTGAAAAGGACGGTGGTTGCGTTGTGTCTGTTTACAACGTAGCTGTGATATCTGCACCTTTCGGTCGACACATACGACTTCTGCACGGCATTTTTTAGGACCGGGTTTGCCTTCCCATTGCGATCCGTGCTCGCTCAGCCAGCCTGCACTGCTGCAGACTGTTTCCAGGACCACCACGTGGAGGTGAAGCACGGTCTTGACCAGCTCTGGTTCGCTGGTCCTGACGCAGGCAGTCAAGCTATGAGTCGCTGACTGCGGTCTCTATTGCTGCGTCTTCTGGTCCCACTACATGTGAAATGAGATGTCTGCAAAATGTGGATACTAAAAGTTGAAAAGACTTAATGACAAATGAAAAGATCACAGACGTCATAGAACAGCACAAATGAAGGAATACATGAAAACAAAGGATAAGTTCTTTTAAAAACATTTTGAGGATGAATCACAATCAACAAGCAGCACAGGCTTATAACTTCAGAATGAAAGCAATCAGGAATAGTGGATGGCCCAAGAGAAAATAGATTGAGGTTGTGGCAGACATCTTAAAAAAGAGCACAACACGAAACCATACCAGGTGCCAATACTCGATACATGCACTGGGGTGGTAGCTGAAAAATAATGCTACCTGCATTGTTTTATTACAACACAGATGCTAAAGAAGAAGTAGTCAAGTATCAGATGGCAACTGGTCTGCCTTTTGTAATATCTTTCCTATGTTTACGTTGGTGAATTTCAGAAAGCTGTTTTCTTTCCATCGATGTTTGGAAGCATGTTGGAAGATGTCATGTTACTGCAGAAAGACAGATATCCAGAGAGGCAGTTACCTTGGATACAGACTGTATTGTCTGAGGAAGTTCTTAGATTACATGGCACACAGACTGAAGGAATTTTTAGGTAAATTTGGAAATTATAAGTTTGCCATGAATTTGGCTTTGGTTTATAACATTTAAATGTGGTATTTGTTTTAATTTCCATGTAAAGATCAGATACTGATTTAAGTTTGTCATATATAGATCAAGTAAAAATTCAGGTTTGTCACACATTAAATCAGGTGTATGTTTGAAATACATAAGTCATATGTTTGCTTAAAACCTTTATTAACTCATTCTAACCCAGGTAGTTTTCTGGTTTTGCCCAGGCCCCTAAATGGAGGTATTTTTTTCCTACAAGTGGTGTTTTAAAAACGGGCAGTAGACATATATATATATATATATATATATATATATATATATATATATATATATATATATATATATATATATATATATATATATATATATATATAATTATAATAAAAGAATGGACGCAGTCATTAGTAATACCGCTTCCAAAGAAAGGAAATCTAAAAATGTGCAAGAACTACAGAACCATTAGCCTTATTAGTCATCCAAGTAAGGTGATGTTAAGGATACTTTTGAACAGAATAAAACAGAAACATCTCCAGCATCAACATGATTTATACCATAACTTCATCGATTTCACAAAAGCCTTCGATCGAGTCTGGCATGAAGGCTTATGGCAAATAATGAGAAAATTCAATTTTGATACCAACATCATAGATATCATTGAAGCACTATACAAATTTCGCTCATCAGTTCAAGACGTCAGAGCATACAGAGGTGCAGAGATCGGAAGCGATCATAACCTCTGCATAGCTAAAATGAGAATTAAACTGAAGAAGTTATACCAACCGAATAAAAATAGAAGAATAGATGTACACAGACTGCAATCAAATGATATAAAGAAGGAATATAATGTCAAAATGAACAACAATTTCGATGCTTTAGGCAAAATTGACAACGATATCACCACCAAGACAATCGATACTAAATGGGAACAACTGAGAACAGCAATGACAGAAGCAGCTGTAGCGACCACCGGATACCTAGTACATAAAAAGAAAAAATGGATGAGAGAAGATACTTGGGATAAAATACAAGAAAGGAAAACAGCAAAACTTAAACTACTAGCGGCAAGTACACATAATGCAGTTGAATCTTGCAAACTAACTTATAACTTGTTAAATAAAGAAGTGAAGACAAAAACTCGAAGAGATAAAAGACATTTCATCAATGAACTGGCCGTAGAAGCTGAAAATGCTGCAAGAACTGGTAATAGTAGGTGCCTTTATCAAATTACAAAATAACTATGTCACCAGCCTACTGCTATGGAAACACCTGTTAAAGGTAAATTAGGGAATTCAATACCAACAGAAAAAGAACAAATGAAGAGATGGGCTGAGCACTTCATGGAGGTGCTAAACAGACCACCACCAACAGTAACACCTGATTTTAATAATGAAACATCCACAACCACCTTGCCAATAACTTGCGATGAATTCACGCTGGACGAGATCAAACAAGCCGTTAAAAGATTAAAAAATTTTAAAGCTGCTGGAGTTGACGAAATTTCAGGGGAAATGATTAAAGCAGTTAATGACAACAACCTCTTGAGAATTTTAGATATTATAAATGAAGTATGGAGAGAAGAACAACCACCACAACAATGGAAAGACAGTATTATTGTAAAGTTACCGAAGAAAGGTGATCTATCAGACTGTAATAACTGGCGTGGTATATCTCTATTATCAGTACCTGGAAAATTATTATGTTGCATGATGTTAGAAAGACTTAAATTGCATGCTGACGAAAATATCAGAGAAGAACAAGCGGGTTTCAGGCCGAAACGATCATGTATTGATCAAATATTCACACTAAGAACAATTATAGAAGAATCAGTGGAAAGGCAATCGCCACTTATTATCACCTTCGTCGATTTTCAAAAAGCCTTTGATAGTCTACACCGCCCATCATTGTGGAAGATACTTACAATCTATGGTTTTCCAACAAAATATGTGAATATAATCAAAGCGCTATATGACAATGCAAGATGTTGTGTTAGAACAAATAAAGGGAATACAGAATGGTTTACAGTAGAAACAGGGGTGAAACAAGGCTGTATTATGTCACCACTACTTTTTGGAATAGCTATTGATTGGGTTATGAGAAACTATACCCACAATGAACAATTGGGTATAAAATGGACAAATGGAAAATTCCTGGGGGACCTGGATTTCGCAGATGATGTAGCATTCTTAAGTTCAACACCAAGACAATCCCAAGAAGCAATAAATAATTTGTGTCATCTCTCGGTTAAAATTGGTCTCCAAATAAATGCCTCTAAAACTAAAGCTATGAACTTTTCTAACGAGACCTTTGATATCATCTTGAACGGGGAAAAACTACAGAAAGTTGAAAGTTTCAATTATTTAGGCAGTAAAATGACTCAGGATGGTGACACAACAAGAGAAATCCATACTAGAATTGCTTTGGCAGCTAGCGCCTTCAATAGATTATCTAACATTTGGAAATTACGATCATTGAATATACATACCAAGCTTCGTCTGTTTAATTCAAATGTTATCTCAGTGTTAACATACGGCTGTGAGAGTTGGAAAACAACAAAATCATTGGAGAACAAGCTGAATACATTCGAGAACAAATGTCTTAGAAAACTCATGAACATCAGTTGGAAAGAATTCAAGACTAATCGACAAATAAGAGAAGACTCTAGGCAGAAATATGTCTCCGACTATATAAGGAAAAGACGATGGTCATATATCGGTCATGTCCTACGAATGCAAAACAACAGAATACCACTACAGGCGCTCACTTGGGTTCCTGAGGGTAAGCGGAAAAAAAGGAAGACCAAAAGAAACACTCAGAAGAACAATAATAAGAGAAGGAAGAACGTTGGGCCTAAATAATGTGCAAGAGCTAAGAGGAGTGGCGTCACAACGAACAACCTGGAGAGCACTGGTTTCTGCCTTATGCGCCGTGTTTGGCGCTTAAAGAATTTATTATTATTATACTATACAAGGACGCAAGCAGTGCTGTTTTTGCAAGCAACGACATTGGATAATTTTTCAAAACAACTGTAGGAGTTCGCCAGGGATGTATCCTGTCACCAGTGCTCATTAATATATATCTAGAACATATTATGCAGGAGGCTCTCTACGATTATAAATCAACCATATCGATTGGAGGCCGACCTCTGTGTAATCTACGTTTTGCTGATGATATTGATCTGATAGCTGGAACAGAATCAGAACTTCAAGACCTTACCTCTAGACTGGAGAAAGTAACAAGAACATATGGGATGGAAATTAATATAGAAAAAAGCAAGATATTGGTGAATAGCCATAAGAAACATGTTCCGACCAACATTACGTTAAATGGGCAAAAGTTAGAAGAAGTTAACACCTTTAAATATCTCGGGTCCACTATATGTAGTGATGGAAGATCAAATAAAGAAATCAAGACAAGACTTGAGATGGCCTCAGCTGCCATGACAAGGTTGAATGTGATCTGGAAAAGTAACATCAGTTTTCCTGTGAAGATCAAATTATACAAATCACTTGTATTATCTATTCTCTTGTATGGGTGTGAGAGCTGGACACTCACTGCAGATACGGAGCGAAGGATTCAGGCTTTCGAGCATAAATATTATAGAAGAATTTTGCGCATTTGCTATAAAGAGCACAAAACAAATGTCTATGTTAGAGAGAAGATAAACACCTATGCAGGCCACCAAGAACCACTTGTGTCAATAGTGAAACGTCGAAAGCTTGCCTGGTTTGGGCATGTAACTCGTCATGACTCCCTTTCGAAAACGATCCTCCAGGGAACAGTCGAAGGTAAACGGAGAAGAGGAAGGCAAAGAAAATCCTGGGCTGATAACATCAAAGAATGGGCAGGACACGGTTTCTCCACACTTGTACGCATTGCTGAGAATAGAGAGCAGTGGAGGACCCTGTCTGCTGATGCTTCCACCATGGCACCCCTACGACCCATGACGGGTTATGGGTTGAGATGATGATGATATATGTGTGTGTGTGTGTGTGCGCGTGCGTGGGGGGGGGGGTGTGGTGTGGTGTGTGTTTGTTTGTGTGTTTGTGTTTGTTTGTTTGTGTTTGTTTGTTTGTTTATATTTATAATAATTCGGCAGATGTATGTATTATGCATCAGACTTTAGGGAATTGGCTGAATAATGTTGTGACTTAATGTCGAGTTCTGATGTGATGTAATAATTGTTTGTTATGTCTTGCGAAGTATAGAAACCATAAAAAATCAGCAACAAAAAAATTAATCAAAATTGCACACTTACAGATAATTATTGCAGCTCTGCTTAATTCCTTGGCGGTAAAGCCCTGGAATCAAAACATATATCAAGTTGAAAATTAATCCAAGAAGTTTGATCACAAACAAAATGCAAATTCTAATTTTTATGATTTATTTTTTTTTCCAGTTCACACAAACATACCTGCACCATTGAGCCATAGTCAACACTCAGACATAGTTTGTTATTTTGTCATACTAGTTTGTTATTTTGTCATACTGAAGGTACTCCTTAATTCTGTTATACTGTAGATCACCTGAATAGCCTTATCATGGTTTTGATTTATTAATAGTATGTCATAAGAATGAATAAGGCAAGAACAGCCTTTTTTAGCCTAAACAACATCTGGAAGTCCTCTCAATACAGCACAAGCACAAAATTAAGATTATATCAGAGCTGCGTGCTTTCTGTGCTTCTCTATGGTGCAGAATGCTGGAGAGTTACAGAGAAGGAAATGTCGAAATTGTCCTCTTTCCACACAACTTGCCTAAAAAAAATTCACAGAATCTTTTGGCCGAATACCATCACCAATGAAGATCTGCTTGCTTGGAGCAAGCAAGAGGACAAGCGCACTATCATAGCTGGCAGACGCTGGAGCTGGGTTGGCCATGTCCTCAGAAGAGACCCCGATGCCATCACAAGAACAGCTATGCTTTGGACCCCTGAAGGAAAACGAAAGAGAGGCCGACCAAAAACAACCTGGCGGAGGACTGTGGAGGCTGAGATGCAAAGAATGAACCAGAGTTGGGGCACTGTACGAAGGATGGCCACCGACCGAGCAAAGTGGAATCAATTTGTTGTTGCCCTACAAGACGGCACTAGGCGTGATGGCCACTGACTGCTTTGACGGACGATGGCTAAGGATCAAAGAAGAAAGAATGTCATAAGAAAACATAATAGATTCCAGTATCAGAATTAGTCTTGCTATTGGTACTTTCTCCCTCATTCAGTCAGTTCTTTACTTTTATGTCCATATGTAATATGGTAAAAAAAAAAGAAAAAAAATATGGAAATAGAACGTGAGGGGTGACTAATGTGAGGATGTATATAGAGCTGGAAGTCTTATCATATAAAAATATTGTGATAGAGGCCATAACAGCAACAAAAGCTTTGGTTCGGGCTTCATGCAAGGGGGCCAGTTGCAGCAATGGTTCCATGCTCTACAGCAGGCAACAAATGGAGAACAAGAAATAAAAAATGATTAATGGCTTGTACTTTTGTATGTTTCAAATAAATTTTAGACTTGTTGAATTTGTCTGTTAACTGATGCAGATTATTGTTACAAGAGTCTAGGGCATGAAATCATGGGGCTGGCAATCTCATTATGTAAAACATATTGCCACATAAACTAACACTGCAGGCACATATAGATACTTGGTGCAGGCTTCATGCAAGAGGACTAGCTACAAAGGCAGCTCTAAGCTCCGTAAAGAGCAGAAAAAAAAATGATGATGATAGGATATGGAAATGACTTTGTTAGCACAATATGGAAATGACTTTGTTAGCACAATATGGAAATGACTTTGTTAGCACAATATGGAAATGACTTTGTTAGCACAATATGGAAATGACTTTGTTAGCACAATATGGAAATGACTTTGTTAGGCACCACTTTCAAGCCAGGCATGGTATTATACCAAGTATCATTGTCAAATAAAAGAGAAGATCAGAGTTTTTCTTTATTCTGATTGTTACGTGTTGCAACTGCCTTTTGCCTAAACTGTCTGCAGGGTACCAGGTGACATTGATGAAGTGAACAACCTCAAGATGCGATGTGACCAGTGGATTCTGCCCTCAGACTGCCCTGACCCTCACATCCCAGCCTCCCTTCTGAAGCTGTGGTACCGTGAGCTGTATGAACCACTAATCCCTGCCCAGTTTTATGAGGTCTGTGTTGAAAATTACGCCAATGCAGATGCAGCCATAGCCATCGTCAACCAGCTTCCTGACATCAACCGCCTGGTTCTGTGCTACCTCATTCGCTTCTTGCAGGTGGGTAAGCTTTTCTTTGTACATTCACTGCCATGATAGTGTTACAACCACAATTATTACATTATTATTTCATTGGACCCGTGTAGTCCCCGGCAGGTCTCTGAGGAGGCAAAACAAGAACAGGACTACTACTGTCTCAGATATGTTGTAGAAGGTTACTAAAAGGAGGAACATGGGGCTGGCAATCTCATCATGTAAAACATATTGCTACAGAAACCATGACTGCTAGAGTTTGTGCTTTGGCATAGACTCCCTCACGGGGGGGCCATCTACAATGGTGGCTGCATGCTCCAAAAGAAGTGAAAAAAAAGGAGATGATGGGGTGGATAGAGTTATTTTCACTGTAAAATGGCAGTTTTATGAACATATTGATGGGAATACATGACCATGATAGTTTTATGCACATATTGATGGGGATACATGACCATGATAGTTTTATGCACATAATAATAGCCCCTTCAGTCATAACTGACTATGGGAATGCGCCCCTGAGGTGACAGCCCTCAGCTGCTTATTTTCCTGGTGCTCCTTTCGACGTTTTCTCCTCACCTCTGCTTCTTGTGTGAGCCTCTCTTCGCCCAATCTGAGGTGGCGCCGTAAATAGCATCGCCACTTAGTGCGATCGGCAGCTTTATCCTCCCATGTTGCTGGATCCATGTCCAGTGCCCTCATATCTCTCTTGCACACATCTTTGAACCTCAGCTGTGGTCGCCCAACTGTTCTCTTGCCATCTGCTAATTGTCCGTAGAAGATATCTTTTGGGATGTGACCATCATCCATGTGGCGAACATGGCCAAGCCAGCGAAGTCTGCGCTGTCTAAGAAGCGTATACATACTTTGAAGGCCAGCATGTGACAACACCTCGACATTTGTCACTTTATCTTTCCACGAGATGCCGAGGATGCGGCGTAGACACCGCAAATGGAAGGTATTGAGCCTTCTTTCTTGCTTAGCATAGGTCGTCCAGGTCTCGCTGCCATATAGGAGTGTGCTTATAGTGTCATGGTATGTATACACAGCTTATATTGTCAGCTGTTATGCCTCGTGTCTTACATTTTTGTTACCTCTTGTCTGATGTCTTGTACATTTTGTCTCTCATGTCTTGTACCTTTTGTTCTGTGTGTCTGATGTCTTGTACATTTTGTCTCTCATGTCTTGTACCTTTTGTTCTGTGTGTCTGATGTCTTGTACATTTTGTCTCTCATGTCTTGTACCTTTTGTTCTGTGTGTCTGATGTCTTGTACATTTTGTCTCTCATGTCTTGTACCTTTTGTTCTGTGTGTCTGATGTCTTGTACATTTTGTCTCTCATGTCTTGTACCTTTTGTTCTGTGTGTCTGATGTCTTGTACATTTTGTCTCTCATGTCTTGTACCTTTTGTTCTGTGTGTCTGATGTCTTGTACATTTTGTCTCTCATGTCTTGTACCTTTTGTTCTGTGTGTCTGATGTCTTGTACATTTTGTCTCTCATGTCTTTATTTTATGTCTTATGTTTTGTGTCATTTCATCTCATACTTTCAAGTATTTCTTGCACCTTGTATTAAATCAGAGATTAAGAGCTTAATTAAGAAATTAATAACAGATGATTGGAAAGCAGAGTGGGATAAAAATCTGTAAGGAAGACATGCATATAAGATGTTCAAGGCTCGAACAATTTTTTATTTTTTTAAAGTTTTGGCGAGGCGCGTCCCGTTCAACCTAGTTGGTTATATTAGGGCACATGTCCAAATATAAAAGACCCTTAGGTCAGAGTTGGTATAGAAAATGTCAGATATCTAGGGAATTGAAAATTCCTAGTAGTAAGAAACTTCTCAGACTACAGCTGGGAAAAGGCTATTTCAGAATAGAAGAACCTTACTGTGCAGGATGTCTTCAAGACAATCATATAGAGCATTTCTTGTTAAAATGTAAGAGGTATGAACAAATGAGAATACCAATATTAGATTGTTTGCAGGCGTCATATTTACCTATAAATATAGAAGAAGTGTTAAGAATAGATAGACCTAGGGAACTGCATAATATAGTGTTGGTCCCACTTCTTGTCTCTTGTTGTTGCTACTGTTGGTGGTGGATATGTAATTGTTGGTAGTGTTTGGTGTCAATCGTGCTGATTTCGCGAATCTATAAAATCTTGGTGCAGTAAGATGCAAACCCAACGTAGGCACATCAACAGGTGCCAATACTATGATAGTCAAACTCGTTACTTGAAAAGTTCATACATGGTTTATTAACATCACATCATACGGGACGATACATTCAACGTGGACGGTTAATAGGTGATTCAAACATGGTGATAGTGGACGCATGTCCTCAATAAAAGTTCAAATAAATAATCTCAGAAGAATCCTCAAGTAAATTCTGACCAGGTCTCTGAGTGAATACATCAATAGTCATAAAGGTCATGAAGTAGATTAAGTACAATGTTATATTGATCAAGGTTGACCTTTCCTCAAGGACAGGAGATTCTCATTATACTTGGTAGTATCTAAGATCCCGCTCTTTAGTATTTTCATATATAAAGAAGTCCTCATCAACGAATCATAATAGAACGTAGGTGCAGGTTCCTACTAAATACCTTCAAGGCATGTAAAGTTACTTAGGCATCGATACTTGAATTACCTCTCGTATTAGCCGTGACTGACCCCAACGGCTTCCTAATAATATATATATATCGTAGATCCACGGTAGTTACCGATGATCTCTTTGATAGGCATTTACTGGCATATAAAAAATACATCTTCAGCTGTGAATCCATTTCGGTACAGGCTAGTTACCTGATATCGACTAGATGCTCACGACTTTGCAGAACAATCATTATTATTATAATAAATACATACGTGGTTCTTCCAACGAATGAACACTCACGTGGACGACTACCGGCTACGACTGCTAATCCGCAGGACCGGGTCTAAAACATCAATACTTTACTCAAAACACGGGTTTCGAACTCCCAAAGCTTCCTTTGTAGGACTTGGGATTCTTGCTTCTCAAACCCACAGATGACGTCAACTGACTGTCTAGATACACGTGCGGACAGGATAACCCCCTATACGCCTTAGTGCACAACCGTGCGCTAATGAAATCAAACACACCAATAAGACTTACTCTCATGTAAGTCGGTGCGTAAAGTTTATTACAAAGGTAGGACCATGTATTAATAATATAAGACTACCTTCATCTGTAAAGGAGTGCAGAGGTCTACGAAAAGGGCTCTACATATAGTCAAACAATATTTAACACGAACAAAAGTAAATAAATAGTAATTGGGATGGTGAAGGTCTGATGCTGTTCTTACAATACATATGACTTTTGACGGGTGAAAGTCAATTAAATATCTGTTAAAGTCAGTTATATAACTGGAAACACCAGGCCTTTACACCCCTCCCCCTTAATATTATTTTTGTTTGGTGTTTTTGTTTGGTTTTGTTAGGTTTGATCTCGTTTTTGTTTGTTTGGGTTTTTTTTTTAAACATACAAGCATAATGGGTCATTGTGATTTGCCCTATTTACAATGATTTGGCAAGTGTGATGCCAATTTCCCATATTTGGAATTGAAAACAATATATGTCCTAATTATAACCCATCTGAAGTTGAACGAGATATTTTCATCGTTAAATTTAAAAAAAAAATCTGATACTTTGTACCGTGTTATCTACATTTTGTTCCTTGTGTTTCAAGCATATCTTTTACCTTGTGTTTTATGTCTTGTTCCTTGTGTTTCAAGCATATCTTTTACCTTGTGTTTTATGTCTTGTTCCTTGTGTTTCAAACATGTCTTATTCCTTGTACTTCCAGCATATTTTGTAAATTGTGTTTCATATCTTGTACCTTGTTTCATGCCTTGTTCCATGTGTTTCAAGTATTTCTTGCACCTTGTATTTCAAGTTTTATTTGTTGTGTTTCAAGTATTTCTTGCACCTGGTGTTTCACATGCTATTCCTTGTGTTTCAAGTATTTTTTGTACCTTGTGTTTCACATGCTGTTCCTTGTGTTTCAAGTATTTTTTGTACCTTATGTTTTGTGTCTTATTCCTTGTGAATCAAGGTGTCTTTTACCTTGCATTTCATGTGTCATGCCTTTTATTGTCCAGGTGTTTGCTGCACCTGAAAATGCTGCAGTTACCAAAATGGATGTCAACAATTTGGCAATGGTGATGGCCCCGAATTGTCTACGATGTGAGAGTGACGATCCCAGAGTCATATTTGAAAATACACGCAAAGAGATGGGTTTCATACGCACGCTGGTACAGTCCCTGGACACAAGTTTTATGGAAGGAGTCATATGAGGATCTGAAAATCTTCATTTTAACTTCCCTAACAGTGGCCGTGAACCTCTTGTGATAGCCTTGAACTTCCCAACCATGACTGTGTTATAAGTTCTGGTGATACTGTCAGCTCACTGACAGCAGTTTTTATTTCTAGCCCTAGATCTGAACTTTCTAATAGTGACTGTTATAAATTCTTGTGATACTGTCTCTGACAGCAGCTGTTTGCTTAGTTGTAATACTAGCTCTATTATTGTTCTGACTGTTAATGTCATAAAGTTTTTTGTTATACTGTCAGCTCTGTGGTAGTGAATGTGAAGTTATGAAATCAAGATTCACTTCCCAGAAAGGGAATACACAGTATACCCGATATAATGCAGCTTGATATAATGCTGAATTGCTTATACCATGTCAGAGGTAGAACCTTAATTTTGCTGATTGTCTTTTCAGGTGCTTCAAATTTGAATAAAAACATGAAACTTTTGACTGAGATCTTTATTTTCAGCATCCAGCATGAAAGATGTACATGATTAATATATCGTTTACTTATTTTTACTCATTCACATGTGACAATAGTTGTGTGTACTTACACTAGATATCCTACATGTTGCTGACTTCTGTCACACATCGATAAATTTATGTCACAATTAGGAAATTAGAGATATAACGGCTTTCAAAAATATGCATTATTCCCATATTTGTGGGACACATTGTAGATTGTGGTGTAGGACAATACACCAAAAGTCTGTGTAAACAGGCTACCTGCAAACTGACATATTTAATTTAGCTTTGCTAATTTTAACATTTCTAAATAGGTCACGAGGTACTGAAAGCACAATGTAGTAAAACAGAATATAGCAAGAACAAAAATTAATATGTTATAGTTGGTGATGGTATAGCTTAAAAGTTAAGACATGAGGTATTGCAAACTTTAATACTCTGGTTTCAGACTGTAACGGCTGCGCTGTTACTCTGATCGCACCAGCAGAGGCATGCTGCATGGGCAACAGCTTGACCTCTTTATTCAAGTGCCCAACCTTGTGCCACCGAGACTATGTTTCGGGGGTACGCTCCTATAGTCAGAAATGACTGAAAAGGAAGATAAATAGATTGATAGGTGATGGTATGATGGGAAGGTTTAGTGAAGTTCTTGTAACATAAATTAATAATGACAAATTAATAGTGACTGAGATATCATCTTAAATACTCCAGGCTTTCACAAACTCCTCCTCCTTATTAACACCATGACAGATATGGGTAAACTACCATTTAGGACAAAGAAAAAAACTTACACATCCACACAATTTGATACTTTATTTTACTCAGTTTACAATAATTTGACAGGAGAACTGATATTGTGATCAGGTACTGGCAGTTGAAAATAATAGCTGGAGTTAGAGACGCTACGTATCCTAAATATAAACCATCAGAGGTTGAATAGGACATCTTTCTTCATAATAAAAAAAAAAAACATAAAATAAAAAGTCCCCACTTCTTCTTCTTCGTTCGTCCTGAAAAGGACGTTGGTTGTGTTGTGTCCGTTTACAGCGAAGCTGCGATATTTGCGCCTTTCAGCCGACACATCCGACTTCAGCACAGCATTTTTGGGACCGGGTTAGCCTTCCCTCTTTGATCCCTACTCACTCAGCCAGACTGCAGCGATGCAGCCTGTTTCCAGGACCACCACTTGGTAGGGTCTTGGTCAGCTCTGCTTCACTGACCATGATGCAAGCAGTCTAGCTATGGGTTGCTAACTGCATTCCTCACTGTTGACACGTCTTAGGTCCCAGTCCCCACTTTAATTGCATTTAATGTATATTCATGATCATTTTAACCCATGTAATCTAACCATTTGATAGCAAAGAAGATGTTAACAAATACGTTAACATGTATCAAGGCATAGCATTACACTGAGAAGTGCTAGTTTCAAAATGATAACATATTGTCATAATGTATTAAGGTAAAAGTCCCCATATTACTACTTGTCGAATTGAAACGAACAATGAAAAAATTCAGTCAGCTTTTTGGGAAAATACGAAAAAAAGCATGCTTTGCACCATGAAAGCTAAGCTCCACACACATGAAAAGAATGCACATGCTTTGCAATCTTTTTATAGTGCATTTTCAGGGCTTTGAACAAAAATAGATATACCTTCAAAATTATTTTAAACAATTAAAAGAAAATCAAATTGAAAGTTCTTTCTTCTTAAGTACCCACAAATTAGTGCATTTAATTTAGTATATATCACTGTAATTGTTTATTCAGGCGCGAAGTCAGATAGGTGTGCCGCAAATTTTTAGAAAATTGGAAAGTGTGCCGCGAACACAAAAAGGTTGAGAAACACTGATCTACAGTCATGTTTTGGTGGGTGACTTACTCGTGGGTAAAGAAGTTTAATATAAGAATTGAAGGAAATCTTGAAGCTGATTGCTTATGGCAAGAAATGAAAGAAATGTTTGAAACAAGAATTGATAGAAAGGCATGAAACATGAGTTAATTCTTATGTCTTACTTATTAAGTTATGTAAATTCACTGTGTCAGTGAATAAATACTGCACATATTCCTGTGTTTACTGCTCTGGAAAATACACCTTACATATAATTTATGCATTAAATCTGTTGTCTCTTGTAAAAAACATACTCAAACTTTAATGTGAATTTTCTTTGTCCTGGATTTTGTTTTTAGTATATTCTTATTTTATAATTATTGTTTACCTCATATTTTATAAAGCAAAAATAAATCATGGAAGAAAGAACAAATCCAGGCCCCTACGCTTCGAGCAGTTTTACTCAGACATGAAGTATGTTGCAGAGCTCACATCTCTGTATTCCATTGTTTCCATGTATTTGCTAAATGCGCTGTCCCAAAAAAAAAAAAAAAAAAACAAAAGACATACGAGGGGAAGTCAGTAAGTAAGTTACAAATGGTTATGAAAAAAAAAAAATGAGATACGAACTTGAACACCATATATTATTGCACTTACATTTCCCTTTTATTTCTCAACATAATCTCCACCAACATTGATACACTTATCCCATCGCTGTACTAGTGCTTCGAAACCTGCAGCATAGAAGTGCGTGCTCTGCTGTCTCAGCCACATTCGCACCTCATGTTCAACCTCTGCATCACTCGCGAAATGTTTACCGCCAAAGTGAGCTTTTAGTGGACCAAACAGGTGAAAATCACTTGGGGCTAAGTCGGGACTGTAAGGCTGATGTTCAAGAATTTGCCACCCTAGTTGTTCAGTTTTCTCCTGGGTTAATCGAGCTGTATGTGGTCTGGCATTGTGATGGAGCAGTACTCCTCTAGTCAGTAGGCCGGGGCGTTTTCTTCGAATTGCATCCCGAAGCATCAACAGAACAAACACTTCACACCGTAAACAGGAAACATTTCCTTATGAATATCCTTTGCAGGAAGTCCTTTTGCCCCAAAAAACCGCACAACAGCGTGCTATATTCATGTGTACACTCCACGAGCACGGTCGCCATTTTTATCTGCTATGCGCATGCGACACCTTGCAGTCTGCTACCTAAGCTAATCATAAAGCTAGATGATACTGTCGCCTAATGACACCTTTAGAAACTACCAAATACCATTTTCAGCTTCCCCATATCAGTTTGTAACCTACTTACTGACTTCCCCTCGTATTTAATGATATTTGCTTTGTCTGCAGCTCATGCAACTTGATGATTTAAATGCTGGAATGCTTGTGCGTCATGTTTTCTGTAAGGGTATATGCGTTTTCTAATGTTCCCATCTTTATCTGTTTCATTTGTACATTATTTGTTTAGATGGGAGCTTGCCCTATATACTTGAGTATAAGTCGATCCAACTATAAGTCGACCCCTAAAAAGCGTCCAAAATTATTGATCCGATTATAAGTCAAAGTACAAAAAAATGATACTTCAATGATGAATTTATGAAAAGCTAGAATTTGTTTTCTCCAAAGCTGCTGGTAATTTTTGAGCAGTTTTTGTGCATTGGCGAGAGACAGTGAAAAGTGCTTAGTAAAGCGGCTACACCAGCCTGCAGATGTAAGAAATTTCGATTTTTCTAGCATATTGCGATATTTTTCAACTGAAGGGTGCAAATTTGTATTGATCCTCGAGTAATGATGCAACAGTTTTGCCTATGAGTTAAAACCCATTCATTTAGTTCTTCAAGAGCTGGAAACCACGAATTGCTCCCTCTCCTTGCTAGTTTTGTTTTCAACATTTCTTGCAATGGTTGAAATTGAAAACCGTGGGACGTGTTTTCCATTTTGCCCGAACTTCTATCAATCCGGGACTAATTAAGTCGGCCGCGCAGTTACAGTTGACATTAGAGTTTATGTTAGGTTTAGCATTTCTAAATTTAAGCCCAACTCTAATCTTAACCCCTAACAAAATGGCTGACATAATTAGCCACTGAACTGATAACTATTCGAGCTAGATTTTTCACATGTAATGTATTTTTCGGCTGCAATCATCACTCACCATACAGCATTACTGTAAGCAGATGACCGTAAGCTCTGACGTTTTGCGCATACGCAAATGCACAAAGCATGTGCTCTTATCTACTTTTGTAATAATGACATCTGCTGTGATTACTATTTAACCATAAACATCAATGATTACACATATTCCTGAGATACGAATGCATACACATTATTCCATCACAAATAATAATGGGCAAAAATGCTAATTTAACAAAAGTTGTGTAGCTCCATTTTGCGATTTCATCTGCTGATGCCTATCCATGTGATGCTAATCAAGAAACATATTACATAATGCAAACTTTCACTCTAAGTCTACCCATTTCTGCTTATACACAAATAATATCGCACAAAAAACACCCATCTCGGACTGAAATAAAAATAATAACTGATGATTATCGCACCCACCTACAGAGTCAATTTTGCCGCAACTACCTTAGTAATCTACACATAGGCCTATTACACTGTGTCACATGTTTTGTGGTTTTATCTTCAGTGGTTATAGCGCTTATAAACAAAGTTACTGGCTAGCAATAACCCTAACCCTACTGCTTTCCCCACCCTTTTAATACGTAATAAATCAGATTAAAAAAATAACAGCAAGATAACATCGTACGATAAAAATAACGAACAATAAGTGTCAAACTTACCCATTATAAATCCGTAATGGAATTCTTATTTTACTTCTAACTCCTATCCCAAAAAAAGACATTTAGGCTAAAGATAATACATGTCCCATGGTGTTTAATTTCATCCCTGCCAAAGATTCTTTTATTTTACACCAGTCTCAGCAAGTTTTTTGTTGATGCTGAATTCCCGCATTGCATTGGAATTGCCATGGCTTTCGCAAATTCTATCACTTTCAGCTTAAAGCCAGCCTCGTAAGAAGTACACTTTCTTTTCAAACTCATTGTAATAGCGCCTCCGGGACATTTAAAAAAAAAAACTAAATGCAGATTTGTTTACTATAGCTGTGCCTGCTAGTGTACGCCTGACAGGAAGTACTGAAATTATGACAGACATTTAAAAAAAAATGTATTGATCGTTTGTATTTGTTTCGAGTGTATGTTTTTATTTTAATAATAACCACAATTAACAGGGAGCCACGGTAGCGCCCTGGTTAGTGCACTGGCTTCCTAGTGCGGGCATTTCCTCTTGGTTCGATCCCCAGTTAAGTTAAGGTGGGATTTTTTAGACCGCAAACAGCTCCATGGTCGACCCAGCCTCATGAGTTGGGAACTAGAGCAACTCTGAGAAGGTTAAGGTGGCTGGCGTGATGCTGACCAACATCACCCCATGTGTGCCGATGGTCAATAAAATATGAGCCTAACACCATATTCCAAATATGTCTCAGTGGGTGTGTAACGGGATCCTTTACCTTTTTATTTGCTATTAACAGCGTAATAAAATTGATTTAAACAGTTTTGGTTGAAATGAAGAACAGTAGGCTGTGTGTTCGATATGACCGTATAAAAGAATTCAGAGACGCCGTAAAAAGGGCTAAGGGTTATGGTTAGGTTTAGGAATCCTATAACACCATATTCCCAATATGCCTCAATGGGAGCCATTGTGTAACGGGATCCTTTACCTTTACCTTATGAATCCTAAGCCTAACTCTAAACCATAATCTTAGTCCTAACCCTAACAACATTTGCGACTTACAAGGGTGACATTAGAAGAACACGTCCCAGTGTTCTTCGCTTCAACCTATTTTTAAATGTATTACTTAAGATATTTTGTTAAAAACATTTAAGGATGCAGCAAGTTTATATCTGAAGGATACCAATATGCGGCGGCGATGCGGTATATAATTCTCAAGACAAAGTGACCAAAGTGTATCTTTCTCTGTTAGAGTGCATGAGTTTTCTAATATTCTCATATTTATCCATTTCATATGTACATTATTTATTGTGACAGGAGCTTATATAATTTTCAAGACAAAAGTGATGAAAGTGTAAGATGAGTTCTGCAAGAATGCATGTGCTTGTTGATATTCCCATCTTCACTCATCTCATTTGTACATTATTTCTGTTGAGTGATAGCTTATATAATTTTCAAGACAAAGTGACCAAAGTGTATCTTTTTTTTCTAGAAGAGTTGTGTATTTCTGATATTCCCATCTTCACTCATCTCATTTGTACATTATTTCTGTTGAGTGATAGCTTATATAATTTTCAAGACAAAGTGACCAAAGTGTATCTTTTTTTTTTCTGGAAGAGTTGTGTATTTCTGATATTCCCATCCTTAATCATCCCATTTGATGGGAGTTTTATATGATTCTCTAGACAGAGTGACCAAAGTGTATCTTTTTTCTGTACGAGTGTGTGTATTTCTGATATTCCCATCCTTACTCACCCTATTTGATGGAGTTTATATGATTGTCAAGACAAAGTGACCAAAGTGTATGATGAGTTTTGTAAGAGTGGGTGTATCCACTTCATTGTACATTATTTGTGTTGATTTGAGCTTATGTAATTCTTAAGACAAAGTGACCAAGCTTTAGTAAGTGTAAATGTTCCTCTTTAGCCCTTGTGTTAACGGACTCCATTCTAGTCCTTTTTGTACTGTGCTTGCTGGCTCCGGTTCAGTTCTCTGACTTGACACTAGGCTTCTCTCTTTGCCACTCAGTATTTGATAACGCAGTGATGAAGTTTGTAACAGGATGGGAAAACATATCATATTCTGCACTGACATTTCTTTAGAACGTTGTACATTTATAGTTGTTGTGACTGTCATGGCACTCAAAGGGTTAACAGGCCACTGAATGAGAATGGCTGTGATGCAGTAACATGTTAATGTATTGTAGAGGCACATTTTTCTTCATGAAAAATCTTTGTATAGTGAGACTGACTACTGGGGAAAGACTGTAATAATCATTGATTGTGAAGACTGTTGTTGTGAAATGGTGTAGATTGTGTGGGATAAATTATCCTTGTGATGGTCATAGTTAAAGTGGATTTATGGGATTGTACAGAGATGTAAATAATGTTAGCGATGCGAACTTCTGAATTGTAAAGTAAGTTGTATAAAATGTGGGCAGAAGTGATATATAGTCATTAATTTATTTATTTCATTTGTGAGTAATTGTGATTTTTGTTAAAGCTGAGATCATATGTTTCATTATTACTGTGACATTGACTTCATTAATATAAATGTCTCCTTTTAACTGTAGGATGGTAATGTTATATAAATCTGAGTTTATTAAGAGAGAAAATATTTGTGTGGGTAAGGAGGTAATGTTTGTATGAATGACACAGATAGAGGTAGTTTGTGCGAATTCCCAGTTTTATTCCATATGTCATGATCTGTGGTGTAGTTTATTTCTCATGGTCTCAGAACATTGTTTTTGAAATCTGCCTATCCAGCAGATGACTCAGTTGTCAGCAGTAACTTGGATGAGGAGTCATTCTTGGCCCTGGACATTGCATATATAATGTAAAAAAAAAACATGTACGATATATACACTTGTAGCTGGCATCATATTCATAAATTTAGCAAGCTTGCTTGGCTTCAAGTTCTTGCTGCCATTTATATTTGGCAAACATTTTTGGTGAAATTTATCATCAAAATAATGACATAAATTTACTTTTTAGATGTTGTTGATTAAAAGGGCCAAGAGACATGCTGCTAATAATTTGTGAACTATTTCTGGTATTGATAATTTGTGAACTATTTCTGGTATTGATAATTTGTGAACTATTTCTGGTATTGATAATTTGTGGACTATTTCTGGTATTGAAAAAGCATTAAAAAAGATTCTTAAGTTCATTATAAAATTGATCTAAAATATTTGTACCCACCAACATCGATGAATTTCATAAACACTTGCCAGGTAGTGTCTGATGTAAAACAAAGAGCACATAACTAACATAAACAAAATCAATGAAAGTTTACTCCCTTTGTTGGAGACACTACAGTAGAACGTAACTTTATAAGCATTTTAAAAGACGAAAGATTTCCAGTTTGAAAATGGATGCTGCACCAGTGTGGATAGCGTTTGAACAAAGATAATTTATCTTTTGTACCCTCAGATGTGTTAGTGCAGCATTTCTAAGCTCTTTGGGAAGGACAAGACACCTTAAGAAGAATTATTAATTATTCAGTTCCTCTCCCTAACATTTTGTTATCACAGGAATATGGCTAATTGAAATAAGTTAACCACTAAGTAGTGACAGTTAAGACATGGCATAAGATCAGAATTGATGACAGTTATGCTGTAGACTCTTAGTCTTAGGCACAGCTTGCAGTCTCCTAGGTGTGGAGGGCCACTGTGTGAGACACACTGAGTTAGTCTTAGCACAGACAGTCTGTCAGACAGCCTCAGTCTTGACAGAAACATGAATATATTAAACATACTGCCTTAGTTTTGACAGAGGCATCTTTAGTGTTGTTGTTTGCCCTGATAACTAGGCTGTGGTAGTGCATAATATATATGGTTGGATACATATACAGTGCAGTTCAGGTAAGTAGAAGTCGCTGCGACCATCTAAAATAATTCTGCTTTTCACAGGTTCTTTTTATCAGAAATGTACTCAAAGATGGACACTTTGCAGGCAGAATCTGAAAGAGCACATAAAGTAATTATTTTAACCCTTCATGTACAACTGGTTTATTGTTTAATTAACATTTTTGTATGTTTTCCACTTATTAGATAAAAATTAAAAGCATAAAATATCATGTATTTATTTAGTGCCATATTGCAAGTACAAAAAAATGACGTATTCGTAAGTAGACTAAGCCAATTGATTTGATCCCTATCAGTATCAGCTACTGCACATGTAAATGTTAGCGTCTAGTCTTAGAAACAAAACAGCAGGTGCCGGTGTCAGCATTACACAAAACTGCATTTTTAAAAATACAATTAATGTGTAACATCATGTTTCATTCATTCATTTTTTTCTTTTTTTTTAATCAGAAATTTTTGTTTAAAAAGACAAAATATGTAGTTCAACCCTTATTATTAGGATATATAGTGTAGTTAATTCAAGATAATAATTCTGATTTTCCACATCAAAATAAGGCATCATCTCCTCACTCCATGAATGTCTGTGTGTGCTCTCTCCCCTTTTAAAAAAAAAACAGTCTGACAATTTTCAAATCAGAAATATGAATGCAGTGAATAAAATGATGATATAAACAAGAAATAACATTTACAGGGGACTGGAGTTAGACATGTAAGATATAAAGAAGACATGGAAATGTCTTGAATGGATGGTACAGGACAGAAAGGCTTGGCATAAAGTTATAGATGGCCTATGCTCCCTAAGAAGCTGAAGGGAAACAATGAATAAACATGCATAGACAAACAAATGTGAGTTATTTTCACTTTTATGTGAATTAAAAAAATTAAAACTGGTTATCTTGCTTTGAATGTTTGTACTGTTCATATGTCTGTCCAGATCATGATCATCTTCTGTGTACTCTCTCAGACGTCTACTTGAATATATAAAAGATGAATGGACGCTGTCAGTGCATAAAGTAAATATTGATTTTGTCCATTGAGGCTAAGACATCCGACTGATACACAAATTCTTCTTGACTGCCACATAAATGCTTTAGTGCAGACTTCCTGCTAGTGGGCCAACGGCTGTGGTGGTTCCATTCTCCAGGGATAGAAGGGGTTCCTTAATGTATATTTATAGATAAACTTCATATATAAATGTATTTGTGTTGCACAGTTAGGACACACCATGCCAACTTTTACATAAGCTTATTCATTTTAGTCCATTTCCAACAGTCACACATCAGAGAGTTCACTGTAAATAAGTCAATCAATACCCTTTATCTCCTGAGGAGCATAGGTCTTCCTATCCTGTGCCATCCTCTCAAGTTCTTTCCATGTTTTCCTCATTATTTTCACCTATGTATCCAGTTCTCTTCTCCTTGTGTTTTTTGGTCTACCTCTGCCCATTGTTCACACAGAGTGCGAACATTCCAGGTGCCAATCCTGGAGATTTTCCTAGATGAAAAAAAGGTTGGTCGGCAACCCAGACCCCTTTCGGCTTTCTCTGGGTTGCTTCATGCTCCTCCTTTCCAGAGACCTTCTTCTGTCTTGGGCGGCTGAATTGATTTATATTCTGTATTTGACTTGTCCATGTTTGTTGAAGTTGTTTTGGTAAAAAGTTTTTTACAGGATGGGTTACTATTCTTTGCTCCCCTTTCGGGCCCCGGTAACACAAAGGTGCTGTAAATAAGTAGGGTCAGTGTATTTGCTGGTTTCTTAGTTGGGATGTCCTCAACATTGGATTCTTTCTGGTGGGTATTCGTAATGTTTCTTAATTTTTATTGGTGTAATTAGCCCTGTCTTACTGTCTTGGTTATGCAGTGGATATAATAGGTAAATGAAGTCCCATAGCAAAAACTGCCATAAGGGAGTCAAGCATTGGAGACTTCACCATACTAGGTCCAGCTTTTTTATGAGGTGGGGTAAGTAGATACCTTCTTTGCTGCCTGCCTTCCCTAACTCAAGAGCAGAGTCAGGTTACCCATTTACAGCTGAGTAGACTGGAGCGTGATGCTACCAGGTTTCGATCCTGGAACCCAGAAATGGTGCAGTGAGAGGAAAGCACTCTGCTTAGCTAATCCGGCACTCTAGCAGTGCGTGTACAAAAATGAAACGTGTGTATGTGCTGGGTCTTGGTTCTTATATGTGTGACAATTAAAAATATGAAATACTACACATTTTTTCAAACAATATTTATGATAATTCTGTCTGGAAGAAACATATTGTCAAGTTTTTACTTGAATATAACATACATGTACATGCTTGCAAATGTATGATGATTTTAAATGCAACTTTCTGTGAAGAGTGCAATCATGTCTTTCTCTTTTGTGAATTGGTGATGAAACAGGATGAAACATGCATAGTCTGTGTAATGAAGACAGTTGAGATAACTCAACATTTTATCTGTCTCACCTGTTTCTCTGATGACGTACTTATCAGTAATATAAACTTTTAGTTTAAGTAAATCACATTGGTTTATTGGAACACTAGATTTTGTGGAATCTTTATATTTTGTAAATGGCAAATCCACGGATATATTGACGCACTGTTAATGTTAAGGGAAACAATACAATTAATGTCTAACTTTCATTATCAAAATAACTTGTTGCGTCCCCTGAATAAACTTCTCAGACAGACAGAGGTTCTAAAATATAGATTAGATAAAATTTATAGCTACAGCACACCCTCATATAAGAAAGTTGGCAAGAAAATATACAGGTAAAAAGGAGAGCTAAAATATGAACTTAAAACATCATAGTGCTAGAGTAGAGTAACTTGTACAGCCATAACAGCTGGGAAGAGCAGCGAGAATTAGCATACAACATAAAAAATGTGTGTACATCACATAAGACAGCTAGGAAGAAAGAGAAAACCAACATATAAAGATATATAAAAGAGAGCTATAAGGAGAATATCTAGACCTGGGGTCGGGAACTGATCGATCTTGATCTACCAGTAGATCCCAGGTGGTCCTTTGGTAGATCTCAAAGTGACCGTGGAGAGAAACAAAGAATTATTAACCTAGGTATGTTTTATCTGTCTCACCTGTTTCTCTGCTGACATATTTATCTTATGTAAAAGTAGTGTCACTGCATTCCAAGTGAAAACCTGCATGCTAGCTTGCTAAAGTTAACTTTATTCATGAACTGTATAACATGGAAAGTGATTTTCTCTTTGAAATAGTTACCATTAAGTCAAATATTGAATTTTATTTGTCCAGCTTTCTGTCGACGGGATTGGAGAAAACAGATCTTGCTGCAGAGATATAAGTTACATATAGGCTGGACTTATTCCAGGACTCAATCTGATATTGTTAAATCCCTTTCTCATTCATGCTGTTTCCACATTTAACATTATACTTCCCCTTCTTCCATGTTTATTCGTCTGGAATAGATATTTCCCTTACTCTTGTATATCACATTTCACATAATCCTAATTCTTTCCAATTCCCTCCTGTTCTTATTTAATTTCTTGTCATCCTGCATTAGTGTTCTAACATTCCAGAGGAAGATCTATCGACTTGCATATACAAGAGCTATGAAGAGGATGCTTATATAAACACAGGAGAGCTAGGAGTTTAGGGATCCACTTTTATTTGTTACCAAATGTACTAAAAACAGAAAATAAATGTTTCATACATTCTATTATTTGTATGGAGGTATATCTGGAGTCAAATTTATATGACCACCAGCTAAGCAAAATGCTACAGTATACAGATGTGGAAGTGAACCTCTGTTTGTGAGGCTAATTACACCCTCATTGACTCTTGAAATCACCCACACATTTCCAGGGATTCCCCCTGTGGTGAAACATGTTGAGAACCTAGCATTGCACACTAAGCTTGGAGGAGTCACTTGAGATCCAAATGTTACTCACTTTTACTTGATTGGCTGCATGCAGGAGGATCTCACTATGGACCCATGATACGCAGGGAGAACTGAAAAGTGGCTTTGTGTGGGATGTGACAATTCCTTGGGAAAGCCCAGAACACAGAAAGTTAACTCTGCATATTTGGAGAGCCCCCTTGGATGTCGGGGAATGCATAGTATGCCACGTGATTTTTCCTCCTAGCTTGGGACCAGATGTGATGCTCTTTAAATGCATGTCAAAGTGGAGAAACTGGAGCTTATGACTTTAATTCTGCACATTTTGGAATGATAGAAAAGCCACAGAAAAAGCCTAGATCTATAGTGTAGATATTATATTAAGGAGTCTTCAACTTGGTATTGGCTGCAAAAGAGTGAGAAGCTCAGTAGCCCAAGTTCAACAAACACAATACATCCTATTGCATTGAATACAAGTGGATAGTAAGTTATCATTAATCAGTAATTTGTCCTGGAGTCCAGAACATTTCTTCAAAACTGCCCAGCCCGCGATGGTCTACATCAGACCTGGCCAGAGGGTGCTGAGCTCAGACAGAAGCTATGGGTCTGCCGCGCTAACTTAGAAAAGACAGTAGACTTTGTCGTGGCGACAGACCTGCAGATTTAGCATGAGTACAAAGTGAACTCAGAAGTAATTTGTCATACTGATAGAGAAATGATAAATTTGTGATGACAAACTACTGATTGATGATAACCAGCCACCACTTATATTCTGTGCAAAAGAATGTATGGAACATTTATTTTATTTTTTGAGTGTATTTGATAACAATATTAAAGTGAATCCCTAATATTTGTTCTTTCCTTTACTTGTTTCATGATTTTAAGCCACAGTTGAATATTAGTTGTTCAGAACGGTTGTGACTTCTGCCCAGTAAAATTCATCTTTGAATAAAATAAACTTTGAAAAGTTTTAACACTTGCAGTAAATCTCACAAGAAAGTTGGTCTTTATTAGAGCTGTGTTTAAAACAAAAGACTCTGACCTAGATGTTTGAAGAAGCACATGAATTTAATCAGCACAACACCAAACTCTAACGATTGTTTTAGTTATTATATAAAATCAGCTGGGTCAATGCCAGGTGTCAGGAGCTAGTAATGTTGTGGATTTACCACCAACATCATATGGATCATACTAATAACACTATCAAGGCTCATTATCCAAGAGTATGACCACAACAAAGACTAGCTAACAATAATTAACTATAATACCTTGAGCAGGCAAGTTTCCCCTTTAATCATAATGCACACACACAGAAGCCACACACGGCTAGCAATATATATAATGGATGCAAAACATAGAAATGCCAATTTCAACAACTCAATCTAACATTATCACAATAAACTCGCAGGTATATATCCTACCAAATCACCATCGCTATGACTTTTGCTCACTAGCTCAGTCCTACACTATGACAAAGCCATGCCTAAATGCAACTGACTTATCAACGACGGTCTAAGGAAAAAACCACTAGAAAAACTGCACCACCATTTTAGAATTATGCAAACTAATCCTGACCACAAGAATAAATGACAAACTCTGTCAATGAACAACCATGGCATCCAAATCCCAGCAGAATGCTGACAGGGAAACATACAGACGACCTCCCTGGTCAATGGTCAGTAACACACTCACTTATCGCGCCAAAATTAGCGTTTACTTCCCCTTCCGGTCAGCTGACCAAACCGGTTTTTAATTCATTTCAGGGTTGTCAGTTTCAGCGTGACCAATATAATATTTCGCAGAATATATATGCTGTGACATCCAACCCCACCTTAAGAAAGAAAATGAAGTTTTCTTCCACAGGAGGAGTCACGCCCAACCCCCTTCGGAGTATGGACGAACAATATGCCGAGACGGCACCTCCTCATCTAGTTAGAGAATGCCAAAGTCGTTCACCACCATCTTACTCTATGTACTAAATACAATATGAGCATAAACCAGACCAACCCAGGTACTGGTAGTCGTGAAAAATAACGACTGTCCAAACCTGGTCTATCAAATACAATATATGTTACATATTAATTATTCATATCTAAGCATCAACAATAGTCAATAATCTTATAGTATAAATAATCCTTACTGCATGTTATTAATACACCTTATGTTCTGCCATGGTTTAAGCATACATTCAATATAACTCCATAACAAATTGTCTTTATGACACCATGACATATAAATTACAGAACAAGGCATAGAAAAATGCATGACCCTTAAAGATTACCAGACCATCATATTCCATAGGTCTCTGATAAATGCACGCCAGGCCTGCCCACAGTGCACCTGCCTACAGTGTACCTGCCCACAGTAAGCCTGCCGACAGTATGCCTGCCCACAGTGCACCTGCCTACAGTGTGCCTGCCTACAGCGCACCTTCCTACAGCATGCCTGCCCACAGTGCACCTGCCTACAGCGCACCTGCTTACAGTATACCTGCCCACAGCGTGCCTGCCTACAGTATGCCTTTATGGCATCATGCTACATTAATACAAAGCATGACATAGCATAATACAGCATAACTATGCATTGTACAAGGTAAAGCATTACATAATCTCTACAATTTCATAACATGTCATAGCATAAACAAGCATCGCAAGAAATCTCACAATCTTTACAAAATCCTCATATTGATATCAGAATAGAACTGGGGGCGTTGGTCAGAGCCTCTCAGGTTCGGTTCGCATCGACCGAAACATCTTACTGAACATGAACCTGAAATCTAACCCTAGCTATTGCTGGACTATTAGCAGATGGTTTTGAAGCAAGGACATATGCTTCTGCCTAACTGCCTTACGCGCACCCCAACTATTCGCAAAAGTCACTCGTGCCATTTTGGTATTGTCGCGTAACTACAATACTTCCACAAACCTAACCAGCACGACCTCATCAAACACTCGTCTGAGTGTGCGCCAACTAGCACTCAGTGGCACGTTACGCACCCAAACTGTGCGATCACTAGCTTTCGGACTTTCGTATAAGTCCCTACTGCTCCTAGTCATGTCATTTGGTACTTGCTGCAGAATATGTCTACAACGTACCTTTTGGTCATCCCCCTTGAAAGTTTGGTGATGCTGAGCCTCTGCTCCAGCTACACCCATGGCACTATGCACCCCGTGTACATTGCCGACGATCAAATCGGCAATTGGGTCCTTGAGGACAAACACATTTACTCTACCCGATAGGAAAAGGGTGTCCACGTTGATACATGCCTGGGGGTAAGACTCCACTTTGCCCCCGAACGTGGTGCATTTCACAGTTTTGCCTGTAAGGCAAGAGTCGTCGATGCACGATCGACGCACTCCGATTGTGGTGCATCCAGTGTCCCTCAAAACCCGGACTGGTCTATTCTCCACCTTGCCTTCGTGGAGAATCACCTTGCCAGTCTCATGCACTGCCGACAGACATGGTGCCGCATGCTAACATCGCAGCACTAACCTCTCGTTCGCATTGAACAGAGGGTGGCACCCCGCACAGTTCTCGCTGTTCATTGTGTCCAAGACAACCGTGGAATTCGCGTGTTCAATTGGGATGGGACACCTGTCAGAACCATGATTCTTGCCACCACAATTGGAACACACGCGCTCTTTCTTCTTCTCATCACGTGTACTTTTGTTGGAGCTTTTCGATGACGAAGATCCTGCATCAGAGTCAGAAGATCGACTCTCTGAGGAACCACCCCTCTGCTTCGGATGTTTGGTTTTATACCAAAACCAGTCTTCGTCCCTAGAGTCCTCAAAATGTACCTTTTTTGGCGTTTGGCGCTCACCTCCGTCACTAAAACTATCATATTGTCGGTTCTGCCACCTCGGCCAACCATTCCTATGTGATCGAAAATTCCCATAGCTACCTCTACGTGGTTGATAGGGGCTGGAAGGCTTCTCGTACTTCTGCTCCTGGCCCCTGTCTGATTGGTTTCGCCAAGGATGGCGCTGAACTTTGCCGACACTGGCAACTATTGCGTCTGACAAACCAGACTTCTGAATAGGTTTGTCCGGATGGGCAAGGACATAATGGTGCCCCAATTGGGCCATGGACTCAATATCCTTTGGCTGACGTTCCTGAAAGAAGGCAACCAACTCACTAGAACACGAGGACAACACTTTGTCTCGTAGCACTAAGTCCAGCAAGCCATTATAATCCTTAGGAATTCCCTCAATTTCGATCCATCTATTCAATAGAAGTTTGATCTTCGAGATAAAATCCTCGAAGTCCTGGTCTGCGCTTGGCATCGCCTTTTTAAAACGCATCCGGTAACCGTCAGCAGTGAGACGGAATTTCCGGAGCAACCTCTCCTTTATTTTGTCGTAATCGGCCCTTTCCTCTAATGGGAGGCTATAAAAAGTCTCCATCGCAGGCCCCACAAGCAGCGCCGATAGCAGAGATGGCCACTGATCTCTGTCAGCCTTATAGGCCACGCATTCAGCCTCGAATCTTTCAAGGAAGAAATCTAAACTGTCAATTTTATCATTAAAATTTGGCAGACGCAGCCTAAAAGGATGATGAGCCCCACCAGGAGTCGAGTTCTGACCACTCGCACCCACTTCTTTAATTGTATTTCCTTCTCCATCATTTTCTCCTCCAGAGCTATTCTCATTCTCTCCTTCTCTAACTCTCTATCTTCTTTTCTTGTAATTCTCTATCTTCTTTTCTTCTAATTCTCTCTCTATCTTCTTTTCTTTCAACTCAAACTCTCTCTGTTTCCACTCGTTTTCTTCTTTCATCTTCTTTTCTTGTAATTCAAATTCTTTTCTTTTCATCTCCAGCTAGGAGCCGCGCTAGCGTAGTGGTTACCACACCGCTCTAGCGACCGGGTGATCCAGGATCAAACCCGGGTGACGGCATTTGAGGATTTTTCGTCGACCGGGATTTGGACTGGATTAACTCGAGACCTGGCGAGGACATTTGAAGGAGTGTCGTCGACCAGGGATTGGCGGCTCCTGAGCCGACCCAGCTGTAATGGGTACCTCCGAAATCGGAGAGTATTTGCCTGAATGGCGAGGGACACCTGTCTCTGTACAAGAAAAAAGGGATACTCACGTAAAATCAATGTCAGGTTAGACATAAAATAATAACCTGAGATTTCGCCTCAAGTATTAGCGGGCGTACAAAAAAAAAAAAAATCTTCTGCTCGAATCTCTCTCTCCCGCTTCTGCTTCTCAATCTTTTCTTTCTCCTCCTTCTCCTGTAAAGCTTTTTGATTTTCAACTGAATAAAATTCAGCTTTGGCATAGTCACTTAATTCTTTGGCAGTGTACCCACATTCTTTCCCAATCTGAATGAAAGCCTGTAGATCCATGGTGTACACTCACAATATTCACTATTATCTCTTGCTATAGATCTACTATGCAATTACTCAATCGTATGTACTCTAAACTCTTCAGTTATATCAGCAGATAAGTCTGCTTACAATGATGTAGTAATGATAATAAATACAGATATCACTTCTCAATATATATATATATATATATATATATATATATATATATATATATATATATATATATATATATATATATATATATATATGTTGTTGTTCGTCCATCACGGGTGATGAAGACCACTCTGTTCATCCAATTATTAGGAATATGTTAGATTACTCTATGGGTACGAAGGTGACTGATGAGCCCGATGCGGGCCTTGAAATATCTTGGACAGTGTGGGCAGGGAATGTTTGCTTCATGTGAAGGTTTTATTTCACGGTCTTTTCTAGCTTGTCTCCGCTGTTCCGCTGCTGCTCTTCTGGATGATTCGCATGCCGCTGCACCTTTACAAAGAGATGTGCGCCAAGCAGTTCTGTCTTGCGCAGCAGCTTCCCATATGTCTGGGTTTATGTCAAAGGTTTTCAATGACGTCTTTAACGTGTCTTTGAAGCGCTTCTTTTGGCCACCATGGGAGCGTTTACCCTTCTGCATCTCACCATAAAAGAGTATCTTTGGCAGTCGATGGTCTGGCATGCGGACTACATGACCTGCCCAGCGAATCTGTGACTGCATCAGAATAGTATGGGTGCTAGGGATACCAGCTCTGTCAAGAACGGCGGTATCCGGGATCTTGTCTTGCCATTTGATGTTCATTATCTTCCTGAGACAGACTGTATGGAAGTGGTTTAGCTTCTTTACGTGGCGCCTGTATACAGTCCATGTTTCACATGCATAAAGCAGCACTGGAAGCACCGCAGCTCTGTACACCTTCAGCTTTGTCTGTAGACTAATGCCACTTCGATGCCAAACGTTGGTGTATAGTCTGCCAAATGTGCTGCTGGCTTTGGGGATCCTGGTGTTTACCTCATCATCAATGACGATGTTCTTGGAAAGTGTGCTACCAAGGTATGTGAATCTGTTCACAACATTCAGTTTCTCACCATTTACCTTGATGATTGGCTCAGTATAAACTGTGCCAGGAGCTGGTTGGTACATGATTTCTGTTTTCTCCGTGTTGATGGTAAGCCCAAAGTTGGCACAGGCTTCGGAGAATCTATCCACGCTGTGCTGCAGATCAGCCTCTGAGCCAGCACTAAGGGCACAATCGTCAGCAAACAGAAGATCTCTAATGGTGTGTGATTTGACCTTGGTTTTTGCTTGAAGCCTCCTAAGGTTAAACAATTTTCCATCAATACGATATCTGATGTCGATTCCTGTGTCCCCGTCTCTGAAAGCATCAGTCAGCATAGCAGAAAACATGATACTGAACCGAGTCGGTGCAAGTACACACCCTTGTTTAACTCCGTTTGAGACGGGGAAAGGCTCCGACAGCTCACCGTTTTCCTGAACTCTAGCCTGCATTCCATCATGCAGTTGCTGCACTACTGAGATAAATTTCTTTGGGCAGCCGTATTTTGCCATGATCTTCCATAGACTCTCTCTACTGACCGTGTCGAACGCCTTTGTCAAGTGTCGATGAAAGCTATGTACAGGTCACAGTGCTGTTCTTGGCATTTTTCTTGTAGCTGTCTTGCAGCGAACACCATATCGGTGGTTCCATGTTCTTTCCGGAATCCACACTGACTTTCAGGTAAAAGACCTTTGTCAAGATGAGCCGTAAGGCGATTCAGAGGGATTCTGGCAAATATCTTCCCAGCGATTGATAAAAGAGAGATGCCTCGATGATTGTTACAGTCTTGAAGATTACCTTTACGTTTATATAGATGTATAATTGACGCATCTTTGAGATCGTGTGGGATGGTTTCACTCTGCCACATTTGCTGGAAGATCATGTGAAGTTTCTCTATCAGAACTGTACCGCCATCTTTATAAACCTCAACAGGAATTGAATTGGAGCCGGGGGCCTTTCCACTAGAAAGTTGACGAATCGCTTTTTGAGTTTCCTCCAGAGTTGGTATATCATCTAGTGCTTCATTTATAGGAATTTGGGGCAGGCGGATGATGGCTTCGTCGTTAATAGATGATGGCTGGTTCAGAATATTATTAAAGTGTTTGACTCAGCGTTGGAGAATTTTTTCCTTGTCTGTAATTAGTGTTTTTCCATCTGCATTAAGGAGGGGAAATGATCCTGATGATGTTGGACCATAGACCGCTTTGAGTGCATGGTAAAAATTCTTCAGGTCATGGCTGTCAGCAAAGCCTTGGAGCTCATCTGCTTTATTACTCAGCCATGAATCCCGCATCTGGCGTAGTTTATGTTGGACGATTCTACGCATGTTGTTGAAAGCGTCTTTCTTTGATGTAGATTTTGGATCATTTAAATATGCTTTATGGAGATGGTGTTTCTCAGCCAACATCTTTTTTATATCATCTGAGTTCTCATCAAACCAGTCATTTTGTTTCTTGTTGGCGGGACCCAGGACCTCTGTAGCAGTGTTGTAGATCTGCTCACTTAGGGCTGCCCAATTTGTTTCCACACTTTGGCCATCTAACGAGATAGATTTGAGATGGTCTTCTAGGGTGTCAGTAAATGACTGTTTGATTTTTGTCTTCTTTAGTTTGGTGACATCCAGCCTTTTATGAGTTTTCTTCCCCTGAGGGCGCCTGGCTGGTTGGATACGAATTTTAAGTTTAGACACAATGAGGCGATGATCAGTCCAGCATTCAGCACCACACATAGACTTGGTCACCCAGACATCTTGCCTGTCCTTCTTCCTAACAATTACATAGTCAATTAAGTGCCAATGCTTTGAGCGAGGGTGCATCCAGGAGGTCCTGTTGCGGGTAGGAAGTCGAAAAATGGTGTTGGTGACAAGGAGGTCATGTTCTGCGCAAGTCTGGAGGAGAAGAAGTCCATTGCTGTTACAGCGACCCACGCCATACTTTCCAATAGTGCCATTCCAGGAGATGTTATCTGAGCCTTCTTCTTCCGTCCTTAGCCACCGACCGTCAAAGCAGTCAGTGGCCATTACACCTAGTGGCGTCTTAGGGCAACAGCAGATAGGTTTTCTTTGCCATTGTTTCCCATCACGCCTATTGGCGTCTTTAGGGCAACGGCAAATCAATCCATTTGCTGTTGTTTCCGTAATCGAAGTGACTGGCAAACGGGTGATATCTGAGCCTACTCTTGCATTAAAGTCACCAAGAATTATGAGCTTATCTGCTTTAGGAACTGATGCAATGACTGCATGTAGTTCTTCATAAAACTTATCCTTGACGTCATCCTGGTTTGTCATAGTTGGTGCATATGCGCTAATGATGGTGGCATGTTTTCTTCCATAAAGCAGGGGGATCTTGACTGTCATGAGTCGGTCATTTATTCCCTTTGGGAGCCCCACTAACTTGCCAACAAGTGCTGTTTTGATTGCAAATCCAACCCCTGCTTCTCGTCTTTCTTCAGTTCCTCTTCCGCTCCAATAGAATGTATAACCTGCACCCATTTCGCAAAGTTGGCCCTCGCCTGCAAGTCGAGTTTCACTCAGTGCTGCTATGTCAATGTTGTATCTGGCCAGTTCTCTCCCAATCAGGGCAGTTCGCGTTAAAGTCTTTGTCAAGGAGAGTGCGCACATTCCATGCGCCTAGAATGAGGGGGAAAAATCTGTCCTTTCTTTTTCTTATGTGTCGCCTGCTGAAGTAGGGTACTCACCAACCGCGGTAAGCTGGTTAGGTAATGGTGGAGCAGGCAATGTTTAGGGCACCTTTTCTAGCCCCTTCCTCATGCCATGGAGGTGAGCAGTGCTTTCCTAAAGAGGGCTGCTCAGATACTCAGGGGGCTGCCGAATCCCACTGCTGCTCTGATCAGTGGAAGACGACCATATGGCCTGAGCCGCCTGTGTGTAGGTCTGCGACTATGACTGCCAGCGTACCCACGCCTGCCGCTTCTCCGCTCGCCCATCGCCACAGGACTTGTTGTGAGTGGATGGATGAATGGATGAAAGAGTGACTTGCGCAGTGATTTGGATTAAAGTGAGGAAGAGTTGCGCAATTTGTCGACCTCACTCTCTCGCCTGGGTCCATCTGAATCCAGTGGCAAGACAAGTCAAGATGACTGGAGATGAAGTCAGGTGCAGTGGATGACCAGGGCTTTCTACATGCCTCGCCGTGCTCTTTACGCTCCACAGCGCGTTGCTGGTAATCGCCGTCATGCCCGTTGAACCAATAGGTGGTTTCTTCCGATATTTCTTATATATATATATATATATATATGCATGCAAGTATATATCACCTCAACTCTCAGTGTACATACATCATCAACCTTTACCTCTTATACTGTAAATATAGTCTTACTTTGCCACTTGGCTACTGTCTCAACACTCTGAAAATTTGGTCTTCCTGACCACTTAGTCTTTGTGATACACTCAACAAACTCACAATAGTCGACAGTTGTATAATAACAACTGATGAAACTTTCTGGTTCTCTGTGACACCACTATATCACCTTCACAATAAATCAGTTTCTATATAGTCCGTTACTAGCACCTAAACAGGTGCTATACTGAGATAATACTCAAAATATACTTAATCTTAATACTCTGTGCTATGCAAGAGTTTCCCTTGGCACTATGAACACTACACAGATGAAAGGAACACACACATCACACTACGAAAACAAAAATCTCAGTCACGAGGAACAAGATGATAGACCACGAAAAGTAGAGGTAGATAAATATATACACGTGACTGCGCACGAACGAAAACAAGGGGTACCTGTAAACGTATTTACAAGATAGCAAGATGAAACAAGAGAATACACCACTTAAACACAACAAAGAAATACTGAATGTACACGACGATGTAAATACAAACTAAACGAATACACCTAACACCCACAGGGCTTGGAATGTTAAGTAGGGCAGTTGCAGGAAATTCCTCTGCCTAACTCCACCACTAAACAAGCACAGCCACAACCTATCAAGAATCGGTCTAATCCACTCTTTTCCCACAAGTAGGCCAAAAATGTATCAAACTCACCACCCTTCCTCCCTTGAACACACAAATATAGTATAACACAATAGACTAAACAATAACTACACTTAACAATAAAGTGCTGAGAGCTATCTTACACACTAAGCACTACCCGATCACTTCAGTGAGAATAAAGTAAATAAATTATAATTAAAATTATTCTATAATGTATCAAGATATATAGTGACAGGAAGATCTAACTGACTATCAGCATATACACATACAGACTAAGTCCTACAAAGAAATATAACAAAACAAAAGGAAAGAAAAACAACAACAAACTAAGAAGCAAGCTCGAAGAAGCAAATAAATAAATAGAAGTATCCTAATCTAAAAGATCAGATTCATAGACAGAACAAAAAAAAAAAATTAAAATTTAGAGAAAGAAGAAGGAAGAAAAACAAATAAGAAACAATTATAGAACATAGCATACACAAATTACAAACAAAAACTTAACTGACGGTCCAGCGGCGCTTGATCCAGAAGCTTCCTCAACACTGGTGATGCATAATGAAAAACAGCACAAACAAGACTCCACACTTGAAAACGTTCAATCGAAAAATAATGTTCCAGAAAATCCAGTCTGTGGACCAGCATAAACAATACTGTCCTTTGCCACGGTACTGCAACCAATAACCCGGCAACTGCACTGTTGAACACGATACTTTCCCAGCAATGTCCAATCACCCACTGTATAATCCAAACAGTCTCAATGAGCAGTAAGTTTCACACGTCTAAGTGATATATGAAAATAGGCACAGTTCGTTCTATCACACCGCAACAGGAAACCATCAGTCTTGAAGGTAAAGTAGTGCAGAAAAATCCAGGTCAGCAAGCTTCAGTCCTCGTTGGGATTCACCCACTGGCGGGGCACATCAGTAAAGACAGGTCACGACAGAGGAATGGCATCGGTAAGACGTGTACCAGACATCACTTGGCAAAACTCCGGATAGGTAATGTTCCCAGGTGGGTAGAACAGTATGTGAAATGGCACTACTGTAGATATTTACACACCCTGGGATGCCGCCAACATATAGACACTACCTATACCACCAAATATGAACGATCTAATCTCCTCTGCCGACACACACAGTCAGGCACCAGAGCCTGAGATAATCTCTGCCGACACACACAGTCAGACACCAGAGCCTATCTAATACCAAAACTGAACCCTTTATCTCTGCTGCTCCACCTGGATCAATACTTTCCTAGCGCTAAGATACAAAGTATGCCTTGTAATATATCAAACACTCGTGCTAAACATCAGCTGCAATCTTTCACTGCACTTGAGACACTACTTTCTATCAGCAATCACTAACCAAAACACTCCATTAACTTTCTAGGATCAACTCAACTCCTAACTGTTACATTCTTTCTGAGCTGAAAACAGCCATAATCCCTAAGGCGCTGTAACTAGGCCAGCTACCGTAATCTAGGTCAAATGACCGCAAACAGTTCACTATGCAGACTGACAATCACACTGCTGTAACACTGAAAAATCAGTGAACACCGTAAGCGAGGTCAACCGACCGTAAGCGAGGTCAACCGACCGTACACAGTACCTTCACTGACTGACTGGTAAACGCACATACCTGAAACTAGCAACTGAAAATAGCTCACTAACGTGGCTTAACACACAGAAGGCACCAAAACACTGTGACTGAAACCTTCTAACATTACTGTGTGCATCTAAATATTCTGTCCTGAATATAGTAAATATAGACACTACGGTCTTTACAAAAGTCAGCAAGCTGGGAATTAAATATTACACAATACAGACCCCACGGCCTTAAGCAATAGACGAGCCCCCAGCTGTCAGGAGTTAGTAATGTTGTGGATTTACCACCAACATCATGTGGATCATACTAATAACACTATCAAGGCTCATTATCCAAGAGTATGACAACAAAGACTAGCTGACAATAATTTACTATAACACCTTGAGCAGGCAAGTTTCCCCTTTAATCATAATGCACACACACAGAAGCCACACACAGCTAGCAATATATATAATGGATGCAAAACATAGAAATGCCAATTTCAACAACTCAATCTAGCATTGCCCAATGGGCTGATCACCCGTTGGCTTGTCACACCGATTACGGAAACAACGGCAGATGGATCTATTTGTTGTTGCCCTAAAGACGCCGCTAGGCGTGATGGGAAACTACAACAGAGAAAATCAATCTGCTGTTGCCCTTAAGACGCCACAAGGCGTGATGGCCTCTGACTGCTAGG
Organism: Oreohelix idahoensis; assembly: GCA_024509875.1. Taxonomy (NCBI): domain Eukaryota; kingdom Metazoa; phylum Mollusca; class Gastropoda; order Stylommatophora; family Oreohelicidae; genus Oreohelix; species Oreohelix idahoensis. Next base: position 247,049 of record JAMPIV010014364.1, on the reverse strand, counting down.
TCGGTCTTTGGCTAAGGACGGAAGAAGAAGAAGAAGAATCTAGCATTATCACAATAAACTCGCAGGTATATATCCTACCAAATCACCATCGCTATGACTTTTGCTCACTAGCTCAGTCCTACACTATGACAAAGCCATGCCTAAATGCAACTGACTTATCAACGACTGTCTAAGGAAAAAACCACTAGAAAAACTGCACCACCATTTTAGAATTATGCAAACTAATCCTGACCACAAAAATAAATGACAAACTCTGTCAATGAACAACCATGGCATCCAAATCCCAGCAGAATGCTGACAGGGAAACATACAGACGACCTCCCTGGTCAATGGTCAGTAACACACTCACTTATCGCGCCAAAATTAGCGTTTACTTCCCCTTCCGGTCAGCTGACCAAACCGGTTTTTTAATTCATATCAGGGTTGTCAGTTTCAGCGTGACCAATATAATATTTCGCAGAATATATATGCTGTGACACCAGGCAAAACTTGATTGATTGTAAGTTAAGCTCTCTACCATGAGTGGAACTTAGATATTGTGTATGTCAAAGATTTCAAATGCTACAAATGTACTATGTGATTGTGATCTTAAATAAAAGTGGTTTAAAAAAATATATCTAAGTACACAGAGAAGAGCTTTGAAGAGAACATTTGAATACATGCATGAGAACTTTAAAGAGAATACCCATAAACATGAATGACAGAATACCAGCACCTATTTACATACATGGGAGCTATAAAGAAAATACTTATATTTATGTATGACATCTATAAAGAGAATACCTATACCTGTGTACATGCATGAGAGCTATAAAGAGAATACCTTTGTACATGTTTTACAGTAATAAAGAGGGCATATACAGGCGAGAGCTATGAAGTAATACCAGTATAAAGAAAAAGTTCAACCATATGAATGTTAATGACCCCCACAGTCTGAGAAGAGACGGGCTATGTTTTGTATTTTTACATGCACCTTTCTAGTCAGTCAGTACATACATTAGTTAGTTTGATTGCTTTGTGTGGAAATTTTTAAAACTCATTGTTATGTAGTGAAGGCAACAGTTGACTACTGAAGCTATTGCCTGTATGATGTTTTTCGCAACACTATTTAAAGGTTTAATTAAACTCTTGCTACAATTCATTGTCAACAAGTGGTACAATGTACTCATTCTGCACTTGTAATTCTCCACACTGTATTTTTGTGTGTGTGTAAAACATCAACTAAGACACGTATTTTGGTTTATGGATCAGATGTGCACTGATGTTAAGTCAACACCAACAATAAATTGATGTTTGTAAAGACAAATGGTTATTGTGGCGTAATGAGATCATATGACATGTCATGTGTGGACTCCTCTCTGCTTCATGTTTCAAGTGCTTTCCATTGAGTGTGATTTTATTGTCCCTCCCATTTTACACTCAACCTGTACCTCAAGTCACATGATCGTCTTTCCCTGGGGTCTTTGAGAAGACAAAGAAAGAATAGAACTAATGCTTCTTCTGGGATGTCATTAAGAGGCGACTAATACAAGTTTGTGTGTGTGGCTGGTAACCTCATTACATAAAACAGATTGCTATGACATCCATGACTGCAAGAGTGTATTTATGTTTTTGGTGCAGGCTTTTGTAAATGGTCCAGCTGCTGCAATGGTGGCTCTATACTCCATAAGGAGCAAAAAGGGAAATGGTGGTGACTAGTGATGATGATGACATGAACATTAGTTGGTGACAGTGATGATGATGACATGAACATTAGTTGGTGACAGTGATGATGATGACATGAACATTAGTTGGTATCAAGGCTGGTACAATATCTTTCTAGATGGTGACAGTGATGATGATGACATGAACATTAGTTAGTATCAAGGCTGGTACAATATCTTTCTAGATGGTGACAGTGATGATGATGACATGAACATTAGTTGGTATCAAGGCTGGTACAATATCTTTCTAGATGGTGACAGTGATGATGATGACATGAACATTAGTTGGTATCAAGGCTGGTACAATATCCTTCTAGATGGTGACAGTGATGATGATATGAACATT